>CAUYLG010047719.1:0-31471 GCA_963573385.1 Cacajao melanocephalus | reverse complement strand
TTTATCAGGAGGAGTGGCTCTTGCCCCAAGCCTGCCATATAGCGGGTATCTTTACGATACTGAACGCTGCCACCTGGGCCATGGATTCTTGTCCTGGTGTAACTGTTTTCCCTTAAATCGTGCTCTGCACTGTGTCTGCTCCAGGCATTCTTCCGACTATAAGCTGCTTATTCCTTAATTCATACTCTGTACTGTGTCCACCCTAGGCATTCCTCCGATTATGAACTAAGATATAGTTTTATATATATATGGAAATAACTGAGTGGTAACACTATAAACAGATATTCTCCAGATCTTAACTGTGCCTAGATTCTGTTTAGCTCTCCTTCCTCAGTGCCTATATGGGGGGTTACCTACAACTTCCATTGTTGTCACAGGCTCACCCAGATTCAGAATAAGGGGACACAGAACCTCCCAATGAGAACCATCAGTGGCACATTCTAAGAGGAACATGTGGGATGAGAGGCGTTGAGCGCTCATCATCTGAAAACATCACTTTAATCCTCTCTTCCCATTACTGACCAGAACAAATTCTGGCATTGAAGGCACTCTGCACTTTGGCTCCAAATGCCTTCCCTTCTTTACTTCCTGTATTATTTCCTCCATTCAGGCCAGACAGAACTACTCAGTCACCCACACTTGTCAGACTCATTATTCTTTTGCTCTTTTTCTCAACTAATCCCTCTTCTTTACACCTGAGAAATTCTACCTCTCACTTAAAAGTTACTGTTCACGGCCGGGCACAGTGGCTCACACCTGTAACCCCAGCACTTTGGGAGGCCAAAGTGGGTGGATCACCTGAGGTCAGGAGTTGAAGACCAAACATAAGCCGGGTGTGGTGGTGGGCACCTGTGATCCCAGCTACTCAGGAGGCTGAGGCAGGAGAATCGCTTGAACCAGGGAGGCGGAGGTTGCAGCGAGCCAAGATTGTGCCACTGCACCCCAGCCTGGGTAACAAAGCGAGACTGCGTCTCAAAAAAAAAAAAAAAAAAAGTTACTGTTTGCTGAACTAAGGTGGCAGGCAGGGGCCCTCAGAGATGCCATAAGTTACACCACCTGAGGATGCTTTCAGAGCACCACCTGCATGTGGCTCTGCCACCTTGCCTTGGCTCACTTCCCTGTGTGCTTGGAAAGCAGAGACGATAGGCAAGATCTCAAAATGCAACTTACTTCTAAGCTATCTCCTTTTCAAAGCCCAGATCCCCCAACAATTTTGCACCCAACATGAAGAGGACAGATTCTGCCCAAAGGGCTGCTTTCTGGGAGAGGTTTTGAGCAGATGACTTCATACGAACCCAGATCTACTCAACCTTCTAGCCTGAAAAAAACCTAAACATGAATAGTAGATAGTTTACATAGGGACAGAGGCTGAATGAGCAAACGGGTGGAGTGACAGATAATGAACACATAAACAAGCATGACAGCTTCAGTAAAGAAGATAAAATGCTGCGAGTATATGCTGATGGTAGGGTACTGCTTTAACCATGCTGGTCAGAGAAATCCTTTCTGACTGGTGAAAAGCAGACAGAGACCAAGGTGAAAATTCTCCCCAAAGTGTGAACCTGATTATAATTTTTTTAAATTTAATTTTTAGAGCCAGAGTCTTTATCTCTCACCCAGGCTGGAGTGCAGCGGTGCAATCATACCTCATTGCAGCCTCAAACTCCTAGCCTCCTGCCTCAGCCTCCAAAAGTGGTAGAATTACAGGTGTGAGTCACCGTGCTGACCTTCATCATCTTTTTTTTTTCTTTTGAAACGGAGTCTCACTCTTTTCTCCAGCCCAGGCTGGAGTAAAGTGGCGTACTCTCAGCTCACTGCAACCTCCACCTCCCGAATTCAAGCGATTCTTGTGCCTCAGCCTCCTGAGTAGCTGGGATTACAGGCGCCTGCCACCACGCCCAGCTAATTTTTGTATTTTTAAGAGACAGGGTTTCACCATATTGACCAGACCGATCTCGAACTCCCGACCTAAGGTGATCCACCCACCTTGGCCTCCCAAAGTGCTGGGATTATAGGTGTGAGCCACCGCGCCCAGCCTTCCTCAACATAATTTATATGTCCAAAAATATATGCATCAGCAGTAACAGTGGAAGCCAGAATGAAAAAGGGAGATGATGAGACGGGTAAAGTCTGATGTGGTTGGAACCATTTTGGGAAACAGGACAGGAATGATAGCAATTAAGAGGCAGGTCCACACTATGTGTTATCCTAGGTCTGAATAGTGAAGAGAAAGTGAAAGTAAAGCCCCAAGAGTAGAAGGAAATTAGCTATACAGCAATTCCACTCTGGTTGGCTACAGTCTTAGTGCCCTCCTCACCATGGCACAGCAACCCCTCCACCTGCTGAGGACTCCAGCGCCCCCGCGTCCCCGCACCCACGCACCCCAGCTCCCACGAGGGCCAAGGGTTCTCGCTCCGCCCCGCAAGGAGGACTTCCGCGTCCTCAGCCGTCCCGCCCCCTCCCCGGAGGTTCTGCGCATGTGCGGGGGCCATATTAGCAGCGGATACTCGGGCAGTGCTGGTGATTTTTCTCCCGCGGAGTTAAGGGCTCCGTGGACGTCACAAGTCTTCAGGGTCTTCCCTCTGGTGAGCCGTTGCCCCCTGGGGGCCCGCAGAAGCTTGGCCGCTCGCTCCTTGGGCGGGGCTCGTGAACGGCGAGCCAGTCGGTCTCGGCTGTAGCCGCCGCCGCCGGGGAGCCGCGGGCACGATGACTCTGCACCGCCTCCTCGGTGACGGACCGGCCGCCGGGACTGGCCCCCGCCGGCCGCCGTCGGTGGCTTCCCGGTGCCGAATCTGGACGCGGGGCCCGACGAGGGGGCGGGCTGAGGGCGGGGGGTCTGTGGGCAGGATCGAGGAGGCGGGGCGGCTTCCGTCCCCGGGAGTTCGGTACGTGAAAGTTAGCGCTCCCGGAGGTGCCAGTGAACTCCCGATCGTGCTGTGCCGGCGTCAGGCGTGGAGACAACAGAAAGTTGTGCTTACGCTCGAATCGGAAACCCCCGGCGAGTGTCTGTGTCCTCCCTGCTCCTCTGCTCTGGGCCATCCATCCTGTTGCAGCTGTCTCAGCCAGTTCGCTGCCCTCGGCCTCACCAGCCTGAGTGATCGTTTAAAATGCCAATCAGTTCCTCTGTCCCTTGGGAATCATTCAGAGGAGCCCCTTTACTGAGAGATGAAACTCAGTTTTCACGTGGGCACGCGGGCTCTCCAGGATTTGATTCCAGCCTACCTTTCCAGTCTTCATTTCCTGTATTCCAGTATTTGGGAATGTGGGCTTTGGACTGAGGCTTTTCTACCAAGTAACGCTGGGCACCCAGTGTTGTCTTTTGCACGAATGGTACTCATGTTGCCCAAGATAACCGCCTTCAGCCCCAGGTTCAGGACCCAGATCACTCTCTGGAGAAGGCCTAAGCCTCTTCACTTGACATTCAAGGCTCCGCGTGATTTGGATACTCGCTTAGCTCTTATTTATATATTTTTTAAAAGATCAGCAGTTTGTCTCATGCCCACTAAGTTATCCTGCCTCAGTACCCTTTGTTCATACTTTCTGCGCCATCTGGAATGCCCTTCCCCTCGTTCTTCCCCTGTTCTTTCTCTTAGACCCAAGGGTTCGTAGCTTTTTTTCTGCCTCTCCTGTCTCTTGATTTACTTTCATTTTCTGTGTCGGTTTCTCAAAAAATGCTTTCTTGATTTTTCTTCATCCCTTTTCCCACCCTACCCTCGGTTCCTCTTTCCACATTATAATCTATGTCTGCCTCTGTCACCTAACTGCCAGTATTAGCTTTTCAGGACACGAGTTGGTTTTACACATTTTGGTATTCCAGCATCTATCATAATGCCTGACACTTAGCTGAATAAAGGGAGTAAATAAAACAGATTTGTAAAGTCAGCAAATGCTTTTTAATTTGTGAATCTTATTTTAATGATGATCCGATTTTCTTTTTACAGGAACTATATAAAGTTCAGAAAACATGGTGAGTTAATGCCAATAAACTGTTGCCTGATAAATAGTATTGTTGTTCGCAGCTTACAGACTTGTTTGGGAAAATTGAAATGGACGGAAAGCAGTGGGATGGTGCCTTCTTTTCTTGTCAGTTTCCTCTCACCCATTGAACTTTGTATGCTAGGATAGGTTCTGTAAGATGATTTGTAGGCTTGCAGGAATTGGCTTACTTTCAGTGGATAGGAATCACTTGTGTGTTTTTCCTTTGCAGTCTCGAAGATATGACTCCAGGACCACTATATTTTCTCCAGAAGGTAAAATAGAAATTGTTTAATCTGCCTCAAGTTTAAAAAAAAAAAGTGTTAGACTTTTAGAAAAAAAAATGTACAAACTTTTTGTAGTTACAAAGTTCCTCCCTTTTGTTCTTTGAAGCAATTATGGTCACCAGGTTGATTATACCCTAGAAGAGTAAAAGTGGGACTTTTGTTTCTAGCTTGCTTCATTGCTGATTTCTTTTGGGCCAGTGATGCAAGAGCACAGAGAGTCTTGGCTTCTCACTGCTTTTGTTTTGTAGGTCGCTTATACCAAGTTGAATATGCTATGGAAGCGATTGGACATGCTGGCACCTGTTTGGGAATTTTAGCAAATGATGGTGTTTTGCTTGCAGCAGAGAGACGTAACATCCACAAGCTTCTTGATGAAGTCTTTTTTTCTGAAAAAATTTATAAACTCAATGAGTAAGTGAGATTTTAGGAAAGAGTTTTAAAAAATGTCTCACTCACATGAGTGGGAGGTATGTAATTTGGGAGGGCTCTTCCATGTGATATGGTAGAATTGAAGTTGTGCCTTTATTTTGCTTGAAACCTCTTTGAGGCCTGGTACCAGGTGTTACTCCTTTTAAGTGCAGAGCAAACACTTAGTGGAGAAGCCAGCATTGTGTAATGTTAAGGGTACAGACTTAGTCATAGAGATTTGGGTTCAAGTCCAGGCTTCACCCATACAGGCTATGTGACCTTGCACCAATTATTTAATTTCTTTTTCTTTTTTTTTTAAGATGGGGTTTCACCATATTGGTCAGGCTGGTCATGAACTCCCAACCTCAGGTGATCCGCCCGCTTTGGCCTCCAAAGTGCTTGGATTACAGGCGTGAGACACCATGCCCAGCCCAATTATTTAATTTCTTTGGGCCCCAGAGCCCAAAGGGGTTGTGGCAGTTTAATGAAATAAAATGAATGCAATACAATAGTTTAGTGTTTGGCATATAGTAGGTCCTCAAAGTGTTGTTTAGAATAGCTACGCAGAGGCCAGGCATGGTGGCTCACGCCTGTAATCCAAGTGCTTTGGAGGCCAAGGCAGGCGGATCACCTGAGGTCAGGAGTTCAAGACCAGCCTGACCAACATGGTGAAACCCCGTCTTTAAAAAAAAAAAAATGTAGAATAGCTACGCAGGATTTTGTTGCACTATACTGAATCTTACTAAAGAACAAGCCTCCTGGAGGTCTGGGAAGAATTTAGCCAAGGCTGGTATACTTTGTGAGATTTTTGTTATATTTGGATTTGCAGAACTTTGCAGCTCATGGAGAGCTGGCCGTGCTAATTAGAGCCTTTCCCTTCAGTGGTGGGCTTGGTAAATGCTAATTATCAGGGCCTTTTGATACACTTGTTCAAAATGGTGTCACCCCTCCACAGAGCCTCTGATAGGGCCACTCAACAGCTGGCAGGCATGGCTAGGCATAGTCACAGCGCAAGTCTCGGCTATAAGAAAGCCAGGGCAGCCCTCAGGAAATGCACACAAAAAAAGGGAAATACGGCCGAGTGCGGTGGCTCATGCCTGTAATCCAAACACTTTGGAGGCCAAGGTGGGCGGATCACCTGAGGTCGGGAGTTCAAGACCAGACTGACCAACATGGTGAAACCCCGTCTTAAAAAAAAAAAAAGGGAAATACACCTCTAATAGGAGCATAGCCCTGTGCTTCCTAGGCAGGCGTTAAACCCTCCTGTCATTGTCCCCTGTTACTTCCGTCCAGCCAGGCCTTAGGAAATGAATACTACCCAAGAGCAGTCTGTCTGTCTAGCAAAATCTTTTTTTTTTACCCCAAGACAGATTCTTGCTCTGTCACCCAGGGTGGAGTGTGGTGATGCCATCTCGGCTCACTGCAACCTCTGCCTCCCGGGCTCAAGTGATCCTCCCACCTCAGCCTCCCAAGTAGCTGGGACTATAGGTGTGCACTGCTACACCCGGTTAGTTTTTGTGTTTTTTGTTAAGATGGGATTTCGCCGTGTTGCCCAGGCTGTTCTTGAACTCCTGGGCACAAGCCCTCCATCTGCCTCGGCCTCCCAAAGTGCTGGGATTACGGGCGTGAGCCATTGTGGCCAGCCTGTCTTTTTATTCTTTGTTGCTAAATCTTGAGATTTACTTTAGCTTCTTGGCATTGATTCTGTTACCCTATTCACAGGTAATGATAAATACATCTGCTAAAGAACTTAAGGGTGCATTGGTTTATCTTTGATGTTGAATGACATCAAGTAAATGTCTCCTACAAAAATAAAACTTTTGTAGGTTTTTTTCTCAAGGAAGTAGCTGCTGTGAAGCAAGTGTAGTAAATATCTAATAGAACTCCATGCTTTTTAATACTTGTAGCGCTCCTCGCAAGTGTCTTGCCTGCTTACAGATCAGTATCTCTTTTTCTTTAAGGGACATGGCTTGCAGTGTGGCCGGCATAACTTCTGATGCTAATGTTCTGACTAATGAACTAAGGCTCATTGCTCAAAGGTATGGTCATAAATAGCATAACTGATGATAAATCGGTTTTGATGTTTCTAAGGAGAGCTCACTTCTGCAAGGAGTAAAGTCATTAAAAATATTTTAATTGATTTTTTTTTAACCAAACTTAACAAAATGTTATTTACTATGAGAATATTCAGATGTTGACTTGTTCCCTCCCCTTCAAATTACAAACAACTGTTAGGTTGTCCCTATGGCATAGATTGCTTTTCAGAGAGTGTTTACCTTAGAGTCTGTGTTTTAGAGAAAACTAATGTGCCGATCTCTTTATCCTAGGTATTTATTACAGTATCAGGAACCAATACCTTGTGAGCAGTTGGTTACAGCACTGTGTGACATCAAACAAGCTTATACACAATTTGGAGGTACTTAATTTTTTTGAAAATTTATTCCAAAAAGTTAAGACATTTTATGACTTAAACCCTTTTGAGGTAGTAAGAAATTGAAAAATAGACCCTTTTGTTTTAAATTAAATTTTTTAAATTGGCAAATCATAATTGTATATATTCATAGGGTATATAATGTTTCAGCACATACAGTGATCAGATCAGAGTAATTGGCACATTGATCATCTCAGACACTTCTTTGTGTTGGGAGCCTTCCATATCCTTCTAGCTATTTGAGACTAACATGTTGCAGTTAACTGTATTAATCTTACCGTGGTGTAGAACGCTGGAAATCCCGGTATTCTTGTTTCATGAGTGCACCTGTTTCCTCCGCCATGTAAATTACTGTAGTTTTATTAATAGGATATGTAAAGTCCAAGATAACATTTTCAAATCTGGACGCTAACTGCTGTTTACATAATAATGAAATTCGGCCCTGGTCCTCTGTCTATTCATTCCCTCTCCTGGCTGTGTCCAAATCGTAGAAACAAACATGGAATTTGTAATAGAGCTTATCTGTGGTAGCCAGAATACAAAACAGTTTATGAATGCTTAAGTTCACAGAGAAGGGTTTAGCTACATTCACTGAGCTCAAGTAACTATAATGATACTAAATGTAGATTATTGATATATTTGGCTTTTTTTCTTTGTTAAAGGAAAACGTCCCTTTGGTGTTTCGCTGCTGTACATCGGCTGGGATAAGCACTATGGCTTTCAGCTCTATCAGAGTGACCCTAGTGGAAATTACGGGGGATGGAAGGCCACGTGCATTGGAAATAATAGTGCTGTGAGTATTTTTGTTGTGCTATAGAATCTAACAGAAGGTCTAATAACTGCCGTAATTTTGCAGTGGTGATGAATGTAAACAATATTTTATGATAGCTACAACAACCTTAATGTGATATAGAAATATTTGTGATTTCTGTTGGTGACAGAATTGCTCGTATAGCTGATATAGTGGGGTTTGTTAACTACATTAATAATTAAATGCCAATTTTCAATTAAGAGTTGTGAAATTAGAAGTTGTAATTTTGTTTCACAGCCTAGTTTACAGATCCCCAAATTCTATGACAGACCCCTTGGGAGACTGAGGTACTTTATAGAACATCAGTACCCCCTCCTCTCACCTCTTGCCATGTGGGCCTTGCCTGTCATCAAAATTCTTCACATAGGCCAGGCATGGTGGCTCATGCCTATAATCCCAACACTTTAGGAGGCTGAGGCAGGCAAATCGCTTGAGCCCAGGAGTTTGAGACCAGCCTGGGCAACATGGAAAACCCCATCTCTACAAAAAATACAAAAATTAGCTGGGTGCTGTGGCATGTGCCTGTAATCCTAGCTACCTGGGAGGCCAAGGTGGGAGGAGGATCACCTGAGCCTGGGGAGGCTGAGGGTACAGTGAGCTGAGATCACGCCGCTGCACTCCAGCCTGGGCAACAGAGTGAGCCCCTGTGTCTTAAAAAAAAAAAATGTTTATACTTGTAATGCCAATAATAATTCAGGCTGGGTACGGTGGCTCCTGCCTGTAATCCCAGCACTTTGGGAGGTCAAGGCAGGCGGATCACTTGAGGTCAGGAGTTCGAGGCCAGCCTGACCAACATGGAGAAACCCCGTCTCTACTAAAGATACAAAATTAGCTGGGCGTGGTGGCGCATGCCTGTAATCCCAGCTACTCGGGAGGCTGAGGCAGGAGAATTGCTTGAACCTGGAGGCGTAGGTTGCAGTGAGCCTAAATCGCGCGATTTCACTGCAGCCTGGGCAACAAGAGTGAAACTCTATCTCAGATAATAATCATTATAATAATTATTTAAGCATTTTTCTTCTAGACCAATCATGTTTCTAAAAAATGTAAAAACTTTAAACAAAATTCTATGTTGATTCATGTTTTATAGGCGGCTGTGTCAATGTTGAAACAAGACTACAAAGAAGGAGAAATGACGTTGAAGTCAGCACTGGCTTTAGCTATCAAAGTGCTAAATAAGACCATGGATGTTAGTAAACTGTCTGCTGAGAAAGGTAATTCATGTCCTCTCCTTTAATTCATTAGACCAAGTGAGTGACGGTTTTAACGTGTTATCCTAGTTCATTGAAACAGCAGCCTTATGAATTAGGTGATGTTACCCCTGTCTTCTCACTGAGGACGGTAGGGCTTACTGAGGGTAAATGAGTTGACCAAGATCAACATTGGTAAATTGCTGACCCACTATTCTCAATACTCACAGATGGAGATCCTGTACCGTGCTACTTTTAGTTAACAGTTATCAAATCTTCTCATCAGTGATATCTTTGCTTGTGTGTATGTGTGATAAAACATATGCATGTGTTACATATTTGTACATAGGTTTGGTATACTTTACCAGAGATACAACATTTGCATGGGTTGTGATACCCTCTCCTATTCTTTTGAATCTACTAATCTCTTAAGTTTATGTTAGCAATTCCAAATACTTTGTCCAATTTAAGCTATATGACTATATAAAAGAATATTTCAGGCTAGGTGCGGTGGCTTACGCCTATAATCCCAGCACTTTGGGAGGCTGAGGCGGGCAGATCACCTGAGGTTGGGAGTTTGAGACCAGCCTGACGAATGTGGAGAAACCCTGTCTCTACTAAAAGTACAAAAAATTATCTGGGCGTGATGGTGTGTGCCTGTAATCCCAGCTACTCGGGAGGCTGAGACAGGAGAATCGCTTGAACCCAGAAGGCAGAGGTTGCAGTGAGCCAAGACGAGATCGCAACATTGCACTCCAGCCCGGGCAACAAGAGCGAAACTCCATCTCAAAAAAAAAGAATATTTCAACTGGGCGTGGTAGCTCACACCTGTAACTCCCAACATTTTGGGAGGCCAAGGTGGGCGGATCACCTGAGGCCAGGAGTTCAAAACCAGCCTGGCCATCATGGTGAAACCCTGTCTCTACTTCTAAAATATAAAAATTAGCCTAGTGCGGTGGTGCACACCTGTAATCCCAGCTACTCAGGAGGCTGAGGCAGGAGAATCACTTGAACCTGGGAGGCGGAGGCTACAGTGAGTCGAGATTGCACCACTGCACTCCAGCCTGGGTGACAGAGACTCTGTCTCAAAGAAAAAAAAAAAAAGAATATTTCTAAATGTTTGTCAGAAATTGTGACAAATTAACATGTTGCCTTAGGTTAGGACAGTTTAGCTCCTGGTGTTCCTTAGAAAATGCCACTATGGCCCGGCACAGTGGCTTACACCTGTAACCCCAGAACTTTGGGAGACCAAGGCGGGTGGGATATCTGAGGTCAGGAGTTGGAGACCAGCCTGGCCAACATGGTGAAACCTTGTCTCTACTGAAAATACAAAACATCAGCCAGGCATGGTGGTGGGCGCCTGTAATCCCAGCTATTTGGGAGGCTGAGGCAGGAGAATTGCTTGAACCTGGGAGGCAGAGGTTGCAGCGAGCCAAGATTGTGCCATTGCACTCCAGCCTGGGCAACAAGAACGAAACTCTGTCTCAAAAAAAAAAAAAAAAGAAAGAAAATGCCATTTACATGCAGATTGCCCTCTGTTGTCTTCCATTCAGTTTGAAGGAGATAATCCCCAACTTCCCTGGTACAAAACAGTTCCTTCCCCTTTAGGTATTAGTCTGCTTTTCTTGGCCATTTCATGCCTCTTTTTGTTTTGTTTTGTTTTTGAGACAGAGTCTTGCTCTGTCACCCAGTCTGGAATGCAGTGACGTGATCTCAGTTCACTGTAATCTCCGCCTCTCAGGTTCAAGCGATTCTCCTGCCTCGGCCTCCTGAGTAGCTGGGACTACAGGTGCCCACCACCACGCCCGGCTAATTTTTTTGTATTTTTAGTAGAGACGGGGTTTCACCGTGTTAGCCAGGATGGTCCCAATCTCCTGATCCACCTGCCTCGGCCTCCCAACGTGCTGGGATTACAGGTGTGAGCCACCTCACCCAGCCTTTTTTTTTTTTTTTAAAGACTTGCAAAGTCCATAAAAAATAATCTCTTATTACCAGTTGAAGATTCTGGCTGAAATTGTGGTTCCTTCTGATCAGCCCAGCTAATAGCAGGCCAGCAGTAGCAATTGGTCGATTGTACTTTTTCTAAGAGAGTGACAGAATGGCTGCTAAGAAGGTTGTGATGGGTGAGGTGAAGCTATTTAAGTAAAAATTGTAATTAAAACATTACAAGATCAAAGGTATTTTGTTCTCATAAAAGGGAAAAATAATATTAAGCATAAAACATAGGAGAATGCTGAACTAAGGTTTAAATGATGTGATGAGCAGAAACCGTGAGTGCCTGTTACGTTTCTCTGCTAAGTATGCCTGCCTGCCTGCAATACAAATAAACATATGTGTTTGTTTTTAGTGGAAATTGCAACACTAACAAGAGAGAATGGAAAGACTGTAATCAGAGTTCTCAAACAAAAAGAAGTGGAACAGTTGATCAAAAAACATGAGGAAGAAGAAGCTAAAGCTGAGCGTGAGAAGAAAGAAAAAGAACAGAAAGAAAAGGATAAATAGACAAAATCAGAGATTTGGTTACTCATTTGGGGCACCATTTCAGTGTAAAACCTGTCGTACTCTTCCACACTAAGAAGGCTTTGACTTTTTTTTTAACTGGTGCAGTGGGAAAATAGGACATTACATACTGAATTGGGTCCTTGTAATTTCTGTTCAATTGAATACTTTATTGTAATGATGAGGGTTACTTTCCATGGACATCTTAATCTTCCACACACATCCCCTTTTTTTGGAATAAAATTTGGAAAATGGAAATGAAGGAATAAATTCTCTGTAGCAGTAATTGTTAAGTATACAAAACTGACGGGGCAAGTATCTTCTTTTCATGCTTTATGCACACTGTGGCTTACACTCCTTTCACAAAGATGGGCGCATTCCTCAGGGTGGCCAGGTTATTCATCTCTGTCTCCAGGGATTGGTTCGAGAATTAACAGGTGGGCTGAGCAAAGCCAGGATTGATGTGTGGATATGAGGCTCTCGCAGCTGGGACTGAGGCTGGCCACCAAGCTTCATGGAAGATGAGGTGTAGGAGAAGTCAAAGCCACAGAGGAAAAGTGAAACCAAGAGATGAGAGCAGTTAACACTGTTGGCTGAAAGGAGCTCCGTTGCTGGGCTTTGTTCAACCTGAGTTTCCCTGGGTTCTGTGGCTTCGTGACAGAAGTAATACAGGGCAGTGCTACTTAATGTGTAGCCATGATGCTTGAGCATCACCTGCGCAGATTCTGGTATCCCATCCCAGATCTACTGCATTAATACCTCTGAGGGTGGAACCCAGTAATCTCTTTTAACAAGCTCTGCATGTGATTCTTAGGAATGCTAAATAAAGCTTTAAGAAGTTTTTATTACACGTTAGAATCACCTAGCAAGCTTTTGCAACTTGTAATGCCGTATCAACTCAAGCTCTGTGGTGGAACCCAGATAGTAACATTGCTTAAACTCTTCAGGTGATTTCTATCAGCCAGGCCAGGATGAGAACCTACGCATTGAGACCCACGCATTGGGCCATAGGTTACCCTTCTCAGCTGTTGTCAATCAAATATGGTATCCCAGCCTAATTCTTCATTGTAGATTTTCTTAATGCAGCTTCCGGCCAGGTGCGGTGGCTCACACCTGTAATCCCAGCACTTTGGGAGGCCGAGGCAGGCGGATCATGAGGTCAAGAGATCAAGACCATCCTGGCCATGGTGAAACCCCATCTCTACTAAAAATACAAAAATTAGCCAGGCGTGGTGGCATGCGCCTGTGGCAGAAGAATCGCTTGAACCCAGGAGGCGGAGGTTGCAGTGAGCCGAGATTGCGCCACTGCACTCCAGCCTGGTGACAGAGCAAGACTCTGTCTCAAAAAAAAAAAAAAAAAAAAAAAAGAATGCAGCTTCCTGCAGTTTTCTATATAGGCTAAGGTATTTCCAAGCCCTATTTACAGCACTTTTTTGAACTTCTAAATTACTCTTCTGTACAGCTGGTTCTCATTATTTTTGGTAGTTATGTTCTAAAAAGTCACCACAAAAACTAAATTAGCAAATACTGAACTTTTGCACCTAGGGGATGTACTGGGTTAGGGTCCTAAAAGCCACTGGTCACATTTTTATCAACGGATCAGTACATAACCTGTTTTTTGTGTGTTACTACTTAAAGACACCTTATTTAATGTATGTAATGTATATTGTGGATTCATTAATATAGAACTCAGCCAACAGCTCTTTACCTGAATTTTTGTTTTGTTTTTTTGAGACTGGGTCTTGCTCTGTCACCCAGGCTGGAGTGCCGTGGTGTGATCATAGTTCACTGCAGGCTCAAAGGATCTTCCTGCCTTGACCTCCCAAAGTGCTGACATCACAGCCCTCTTATGCTTAGGAACAATACTAAACTGTATTATTTTGTAGAGACGGCGAGCAGGGAAGGTCTCACTATGTTTCCCACGCTGGTCTCAAACTCACTGAATAAAGTGATAATCCTTCCTCAACATCCCAAAGTGCTAACATCACAGCCCTCTTGTGCTTAGGAATGTTAAACAGCACTTCAGCACTACACCCGGGTGCCATTTTAAATAGTAAAATCACTAAGAAAAATGCAAAAATAAATGGCACAAGATAGACTGCAAGAACACACATTTATAGTGTGAGAGCTGAAACTGCAGCGTCACCTTGTTCGACCTCAGCTGGGAACATGTGCCTCTGAGTACTCAAAATTTTCACCACTCTGCATGTCAGCAAATGACTAAAAGTACCACAAGTATTGGTTTGGGGGTTACATGTACATTTTACGAGAATGCAAATTTTGCAAATTCACAAGTACTGAATCAGCAAGTAATGAAGATGAATGGCACACCTTCACCCTCCGGTCTTGCTACACCCAGAGGTAGATGTAATAAGTCCTGCTATCTCCATCTCCAGAACGTACCCAGAATCCAGCCACTTTCCACTGCAGGAACGCTGCTCCGATTCGCCATTCTCTCTCACTTGGACTACTGCAGCAGCCTCCTAAATGGTCTCCCTGCTTCCACTTCATTTCCCACTGTCAATTCTCCAGCAGCAGCCACAGTGATCCTTTCAAAATGTAAAACTGTGCTACTGCAGTCTGCTCAGAACTCTCCAATGGCTTCCTATCTTGCTCAGTAAAAGTCAAATTCTTTGCTGTGGTTCATGAGGTACCCCGCATTCTGCTCCTGTGCTACCTTTTCTACCATGTGCTTGTTTCCTCATTCCCTGACTGTGCCAAGCCCCCTCGCATCACTTGCTAATGCTTCTGCCTTGGGAATGCTCTTCCTGGGTATCTGTTGCCCACTGCCTCATCTCCAGGTCTCTGCTTGAATGTCACCTTTTTTGGGCTACTTCTGTGAAGGAGCAATCTCTTTCCCCTGCACACTCACATTTTCTGTTCGCCATACCCTGCTGAGTTTTTCTCTGTAGCACCCATCACCAGCTGGCATATTTGTTTATCGTCTGTCTCTCCCAGCAGAATATAAGCTTCCAGAGCAGTACTTTGTTTTTGTTCAATATCTGTGTCTCAGCTCCTAGAATAGAAACTGGACATGTTAGACAACAAGTAAATACTGATGAATGAATAAATACCCCGGATATGCTGGTGTGAAGTCCTAAAAAACACCCACTTTCCATCCAGATCAATAGCACTGGTGGATTTTCTGACTCCTGACCACCTCTTCAACACTTGCCTCAAGCTAGGACAACTGCTTCAGAGGCAATAGTGGATAAGAGAGCCCAGTATATTTTGCCACCACATTAGGAAAGTCTTCAGAATTTTCCTCTAATAGGCAAATTTCAATGTATTCATTCTTTTGTTGAAATAAATTCATACTGAGGGGAAAAGCAAAAGGTAGGAGGTGAGGCAAAGCCTGCTCTATAACTGTGTTTCTTTCCCTGCTATAGGGTTTGGCTGCCTAGTCTAGATTCTCACATAGCCCCACTTCCCTCTGCTCTGCGGCATATTTTTAACCCAAGTGGCAGGGCTGTTTGGTTTCCAGAGAGTTGCCCGATGCATCCCAAATATTGCCTTAGCAATAGTCATCTGAACAGAGGCCTTTCACTAACAGCAAGCATTGCATCCATCTGGGCAAAACTCGTGGGTTTTCACAGGGACCCTACCAGCTCAGAAGCACCTCGATATAAATAAGTAGAAAACCAACGACAGCGAAGTTTTAAATCTTGAGTCAAAACTTTAAAATCAAAGTCAAGTTGATTTCATTTTGGCAAGCTTTCAAATCTTGCCTTTAAAAATAAATCATGTAAAAAAAAATCATGTACTCCTGTGTATAATTTTACTTCTGGTGTTTTTCTTAATCGGAAAATTAAGGAAGACTCTGGAATTTTTACAGTCTAGCACTTTGAAATTTCCGTGAAAGTATCTGTTTTAGCAGTGCAAAAATATTCCGTACTCTGAAAAACAAAACCAGAAAGTTGATTCATTCCTTTATTAGACACTTACCATGTTCTTGATAATCTTAGGTGATGGGGATACATGGATGAGTAAGACACGTCCTCATCTCTTAACTTGCAGTCTTGTGGGAAAAGCAGGGCTATAATCAACCACTTAATATTGTGGAGGAGTGCTAGACTCCAGGTAGCTGGGTGCTGTAGGCTAGGGGGTAAAGGCAGAAGGAAGTGTACGTGCAAAGAAAGGCTTGGCAATGGGAAAGCTTCACTGTCGCTGAGCAGAGCTAGAGAATAACTTGCTGGGGGAATAAGAGATGAGGTTGGAAATGTACACTAGGATGAGAAGACAGCTTTGCAGGTCTTGAGGTTTATGCTTTATGCAATGCAGAGGCAGCTGAGATTTTTTAGTAAGTGAGAAAAACAATTACTCTGACTCGTTTAGAACAATGATTCTGTGAGCCCAGAAGATGGACTAGGTGGGAAGAGACAGAAGGCAGGGAGGTGAGTTAGGAGGTTACTGAAATAGGCAAGGAAGAATGAGGGTGTAAGATTGTGTAGTAAAGGGAACAGTGAGGAGGGGAAGCTGCCACCGAGTGACGGAGGAGAGAAGAAGGGATGACAAGGGCGTCAAATTCATCTAGTAGTCACAATCTGATCTAAAAAGGCACTCAGTGAACAAGAAGAACTACTCTTCAGATTTCCTAATGTCTTTTTGGCTACTGTGGTTATAACCTGAAACCAAATAGAGTTAATATCCCTCATAGGGAAGAATTCTATAAACCACATCACATACCACACATCGGGGTAAACCCATGTCAAATGCTTTTTTCCCCTTTTTCTTTTAATTTGTATTCTTGTGTGCACTGGTCATCTTTTTTGCCCAGTTTCTATCAGGGAATTTAACTTTCCAAAAATTCATTTATGAGCTCCTTTAAGGATAGTTCTTTGTCATCTATGTTACAATTTTTTATTGCAGCATTTGCATTTTTATTTTGTTTTTGATGCTCACATACTGAAAGGTTGTTTTGTGTTTATGTAGACAAAGCTATAATTTCCAGTTCGTGTTAGTACAATGCACATAAAGATATTCCCCATGCCAAAGTACATCAACATTATTCTAGTAAATCTGTGGTTTACTTATCTTTATAATACACAATTTACAAAATATAATTGTTTATTTTTAAAAACAGTATTTAAATTAATCATGAAACTTTAATTCAACTGGTCAGACTACTTAGGAATTTTGCATTCTTGACTGAATTCAGAATTGCATGAAATAAGACAGTTATTTACCTTTCTTCATTTATTTCTGTTATTTTTTGGTAACAGCCTTACTGAAATACAGTTCACATACCATCAATTCACCCACGTAAAGCATACATTTCAATGGCTTTTTGTATACTCCCGGGTTGTGCAACCAGCACCACAATCAATTTAGAACATTTTCATCACCCCAAAAAGAAAACTCCACACAGTCCTTAGCCATCACCTCCAAATCACTGCCCAGTCCTAGGCAACCCTAATCTACTTACTGTCTCTACGGATTTGCCTATTATGGATATTTCGTGTAAATGGAATCATACAATCCTTTGTGTCTGGCTTCTTTCACTTAGTGTAATGTTTTCAAGGTTCATCTATGTTGTAGCATGCAACAGTAATTTGTTTAGTAGATTAGAGAAAAATAGCAGAGATTATTATTTCTATTCCATTTCATGATTATACCACATTTTGCTTATTCATTGGCAAAAATATGAGTTATTTCTACGCTTTGGCGTTATGAATAATGCTGCTATGAACACTCATGTACACTTATTTATTTTTTAAAAAACTTTTTTATTCCTTCCCTCCTACTGCCTCTTTTAATTTTTAATTTATTTCTTTATTTTTTTATTCCATGTACATGTTTTTTGTGTGAACAAACGTTTTCATTTATTTTGAGTATACACCTCAAAGTAGAATTTTTGGTTTATTTTAAAATCCATCTTTATGCCATATATTAACATTTAGTGATATGGGTTTTTAAAAGCACCTACTTTGCCCTATTTTCTCCTGTAAGAACCCAATAGAAATGGGAAATGTGTTGACTATTTGACTAAATGTGTATGAACCTGTTAGTTACAGAAGTAGGTTTCACAGCTGGAGAGGATTTTCACTTCCTTTCATCTTGGCAAGAAGAATGGTTTCTCTAAGTTTCTTTATACTTAACACTAGAGAGGCCAAGTCTTTGATTCTGTACCTGAGAGCTTTATGTAATAACCTTCTCTGAAAAATTAGGAATCACATGGAATGGGAGAATCCAGGGTAAAATGTCTTCTGAGTCCTGAACGATCTAATAACTTACTTTTTCTGATTAGGAAAGCGATGCGTGATCACTTTGGAAGATACACAATGAATAAAATAAAAATCACTCGTAATATCTGGCCCAGAGTTAGCCACTATTAGCTTATCTCAGTGGCCCAGTTTAGATGCTGAACAAGTATACTGGTAAGCTTGAGCAAATTATAGGCAAACTAATTTAAAATATTGTTTTTGTTTTGTTTTAAGATGGAGTCTTGCTCTGTCACTCAGGCTGGAGTGTAGTGGTGCAATCTTGGCTCACTGCAACCTCCGCCTCCTGAGTTCAAGCAATTCTCCTGCCTTAGCCTCCCAGGTAGCTGGGATTACAGGTGCCTGCCACCATGTCTGGCTGTTTTGTTTTGTTTTGTATTTTTAGCAGAGACAGGGTTTTACCATGTTGGCCAGGCTAGTTTCAAACTCTTGACCTCAAATGATCCACCCGCCTTGGCTTCCCAAAGTGCTGGGATTACAGGCGTGAGCCACCGTGCCCAGCCTAAAAATACTCTTAAAGGAGAAATGTAAACATACTTTTTCCTTTTAATGCTTTCCTTTTCTCTTTCCTTTTTTTGAGATGAAATCTCACTCTTTTGCCCAGGTTGGAGTACAGTGGCACGATCTTGGCTCATGGCACGATCTTGGCTCACTGCAACTTCTGCCTCCCAGGTTCAAGCCATTCTCCTGCCTCAGCCTCCTAAGTAACTGGAATTACAGGTGCCCACCATCATGCCTAGCTGATTATGTATTTTTAGTAGAGATGGGATTTCACCATGTTGGCCAGGCTGGTCTGAAACTCCTGATCTTGTGATCTGCTCGCCTCAGCCTCTTATAAAGTGCTGGGATTACCGGCGTGAGCTACAGCACCCAGCCGAGATCTTCTGAATATGCCAGTCATAGCATATAAACACATGTCTTAAACCTCGCATGGTTTCCCATCAGAGAACTTCCCCAATTTACTCAGAAGCTAATGAAGCTTAAGCTTCAAGCCTCTTCATTTGCACGGCTCCTTCTGAGGCCCTGGGAAGGACCCTAATAACATATTCTTATGCTCACATGCTCTTTGTAAAATTTGCAAAATATCTTTAAACTGCGATTGAAAAGCACTACTGTTTGTTCCTGGACAAATTTCTCCTCCTTTTTGAAGACATTGGCGTGGTCACGGGTGTAATGGACAGTCACTTTAATGTGTAATGAGCTTATTGTTAGCCATGCCAGTGTAGAAATGGCTTCGCAATGCTTCCTACCACCATTATGCCAATTCACCTGGCATCATGACAAGAAGATGTAGGGACAGAGGTTGTGTCACCATTTGAACTATGTCTTCCATGGTGCCCATTGTCAGAAGTTTATGGATACTGGAGAGAGAAACTATGATAAACTCTTCCCATCTTCACATGTATAAAATTATAAGCTAAGACTCCAGTTCTCATCAATACCAAAACAGGAAGAGGGAAAAGCAATATAAGATGTCAGGCTGTTAGTCGAACTATCATTTTCTAGTTACTGTGATGCTCAGCCACTTTAAAAAATGTGTTCTGGCTTTGAGTGTAGTGGTCCAAAAAATAATGTAGTTTGTTGAAAATTTTTTCATTCTAAGTAAATATCCAATTTCACACTGAATTTCGCATTTGTATTGTCATATTCTTTTCCTGTTTGTAGAGATGGGGTTTTGCTAAGTTGCCAAGGCTGAGGCTTGACTTGAACTCCTGGACTTAAGCGATCCTCCCTCCTCAGCCTCCCTAGTAGCTGGGACTACAGGCACATGCCACCACACCTGGCTTGTATTGTCATATTCTTTGCTTAAAGAGGACTCCTCTCCACCTGCCTAAATATATAATCTTCAATATAAACTGGAATTAGGCTCTGTATTCCATTGTCCTTGGGATAAAATCCATTCTCTTCATTCTGACCTATAACTGGAGTGCATCTCACCCCACGTCCCCATCTTGTTGAGAATCTGTACTTGATTCCTCTCTGCCCCTCCCTCATACAAAGTTCTTTGTTTTTATTTTGGAGCTAGGGTCTCTCTGTCACCGCAGCTGTGGCATAATTAGAGCTCACTGCAGCCTTAACCTCCCAGGTTTGAGCTACCTCCCGCGTAGCTTGGACCACAGGTGTGTACCACCACAGTCAGATAATTTTTATTTTGTCTTTAGTAAAGACGAGGCCTTGCTATGTTGCCCAGGCTGGTGAACTCCTGAGCTCAAGTGATCCTCCTGCCTTGGCCTCCCAAAGTGCTGGGATTACAGGCATGAGCTACTGTGCCCAGCCACAGAAAGCTCTTTTCTACCTTAGGGTCTTTAGCTAGATCACCCTCTATCTGGAATGGTCTTCCCCTGCATCCTGCATAACTGCCACTTTCTCTATCTTCTGTCCCAACTCAGGTTACCCTGTCAGAAAGGCATTTCCTGGCCACCTGATCTAAAGTAAAATCCCCTACCCCCTACTGCATTAATTTCTAATTATTCCTCAATAGTTCTTATCAAATTCTGAAATTATCTTGCTTGTTTTTTGTTATCGTTGTTTTTTTTTTTTTTAAGACAAGGTCTTATGTTGTTTCTTTAAAGACAAAGTTTGTTTTATTTAATTTTTTATTTTTTGAGATGGAGTTTCACTCTTGTCACCCAGACCGGAGTGCAATGGCGCAATCTCGGCTCACTGCAACCTCCGCCTCCTGGGTTCAAGCGATTCTCCTGTCTCAGCCTCCCGAGTAGCTGGGATTACAGGTGTGAGCCACCACACCAGGCTAATTTTTGTATTTTTAGTAGAGACGGGGTTTCACCATATTGGCCAGGCTGGTCTCAAACTCCTGACCTGAGGTGATCCGCCTGCCCCAGTCTCCCAAAGTGCTGAGATTACAGGCGTGCACCACTGCACCAGGCCAAGATTTGTTTTTTTAAAGATAAAGTCTCACTCTGTTGACCAGGCTAGAGTGCAGCAGTAGGTATAATCATAGCTCACTGTAGCTTCGAACTCCTGTGCTCAAGGGATCCTCCCACTTCAGCCTCCCAAGAAGCTAGCATCACAGGTGCACGCCACCACACTTGGCTAATTTATTTTATTTTATTTGTAGAGATAAGGGGGGCTCTTGATGTTGCCTAGGGTGGCCTGGAACTCCTGGCCTTAAGCGATCCTCCCACCTCAGCCCCCAAAAGTGCTGGGATGACAGGGCCACCACCCCTGGCTTTGTATACTTGTTTATTGTTTGCATTCCTTCCCTCGACAGTACTTTCCAAGAATGCAGGGACATTAGCTATCATGTTCACTGCGTCATTCCTAGAATTTGGTATATATGTAAGTTGATTCTTAAATATTTGTTGAACAAATGAATGAATAGCTGGGAGTGATAGCAAAGATTCAAACTCACGTTTATCTGACTCCACAGATCAAAGGCTGTGTGCTTCCCAATATGCCAAGAGCTTTCTGTATTTCTTAGTCTATTATCCCACAGAGCATTGAAAAGATCATGTATATCAGAAACACAAGCAGTTTCAATTCTGGTTCACCAATGACTGAGAAGATTAGATAAATCAAGGATCAAAATATCCTTTTCCATACAGGTGACTTCAGGTATTCTTTAGCTTTCAAAAAATTTAAAACACCTAAAATTAATCAGCCATGTTCTAGAAGAGCAAGGAAAGATTGTGTCTTGTGAGAGACAGCTGTGGAATTGGAAATTATCAAATGATTTCCAATTTTAAGAGATTTGGATCAGGTGGCTTAGAATTAGATTAAAGATAATCAATTCCCTGGAACAATCAATGCCATACATAACTCTAATCTTCAGAAGGAGCTTTTTGTATTGCTGAGAGGTGGCTCAGCTGGTCTTGTTTCTTATCCATATAAAAACCTTGATGTCAATTAGTATTCCACGGGAAATGAAGCCAGATGAGAAAGTGAACGCTTGCTAAATAAATTAGAAGAGAGGATAATTAAAGCAGAGATTTCACACTATATCAGAGAAGCAGCTCCATCTTCGTTTTATTTTATCCTCACTTCCCTAAAAGCAGTATATGGCAGTTTACAAATTACACATGGAAATTAAATACATTTAATTTTGGATTTTGTTGTGTTTTGAGGATCAGAATTTCATAATATCTCTTTACTGAAGGGGAATTCATCTGGGAACAATTAATTTGGCAGTCAATAAATTAAATTCTAAGATGGCAATTCTGGTCTACAGCTACAAATATCTGGAGCATTTGTGGCTAAACCTGTAGTATAATTTGTACTTTGGATTCAATTCTGGTATACGTAGCAGTATCTGTAAATACCTCACATGTCCAGAATAGAAATCCTGAGGGATAGAGACTATTTGATATTAGAAAAATACTCCAATTCTACCTTTGGCACAGAATTGAATATTTGTAATTGTATCTTGTAGATATTAAAGTCATGTTTATTTTAACATGTGTAATAGTATATCATCTATGGAGAACAGACAATACGTATTTATATTACATATTTATATATTCCTACTAAGATATCTGTAGTAGACAAATGTTGAACTTTTGCATATTAAAATTATTACTCTACTCAGGAACATTATAGAAATTCATATTTGTCTTAAAAGGAAAAATTATTTTATAATGTAATTCACCACTCCTAGATTTAAAAGCTCTCAACATTTAGGGATTTAGGGGACATGGGATATTGTAGATATTGTATTGCACTTTCTTTTTTTTTTTTTTTTGAGATGGAGTTTCGCTTTTGTTGCCCAGGCTGGAGTGCAATGGCATGATCTCGGCTCACCGCAACCTCTGCCTCCCGGGTTCAAGCAATTCTCCTGCCTCAGCCTCCCAAGTAGCTGGGTCTACAGGCACATGCCACCATGCTCAGCTAATTTTTGTATTTTTAGTGGAGATGGGGTTTCACCATGTTGACCAGGATGGTCTTGATCTCTTGACTTCATGATCCGCCCGCTTTGGCCTCCCAAAGTGCTGAGATTACATGCGTGAGCCACTGCGCCTGGCTAAGTATTGCACTTTCTTAAAGTAAAAAACAATCTTCATTTTTAACAAGAATGTTTTGTAGGCCAGGCACGGTGGCTCATGCTTGTAATCCCAGCACTTTGGGAGGCCGAGGCAGGCAGATCACCTGAAGTCAGGAGTTTGAAACCAGCCTGGCCAACATGGTGAGACCTCATTTCTACTAAAAATGCAAAATTAGCCAGGTGTGGTGGCACATGCTTGTAATCCCAGCTATCTGGGGGGCTGAGGCAGGAGAATCACTTGAACCTGGCAGGGGCGGAGGTTGCAGTGAGCCATTGCACTCCCACCTGGGCAACAAGAGTGAAACTTCATCTCAAAAAAAAAAACAAGTTTGGTAGCTGCATTGCCATTTCCTTGTTAACATGTGTTTTTCTATTGGTAATTGAATCTGTGACATTGTGTCATATATATGCTATTATTAAATTCTATTGAGAAGGCTTAGTTTTATATATAGCTTATATTTTTGTGATATTTGATTTTATGTATTACTATTTAGTTATTACAATCTAATAAAAATGTGGCCAATTTTTTTTTAAATCTCTGCATTAAAATACATCTGTACTTTTACATTTTGATTGTGGTCATTGAAATAGCACTTTAAAGAGACCTTTTCTTTTTATATCATTTCTTTTGAAGGACTGAATTTTAATATCCTATCAATACTTATTTTCCTCCTTTAATCTGTGGAAATGAATTTAATTTCAGCAGTAAAACTGACAGCATCCATTTTTATCTTTAATTAACTTTTCGGTTTGGCTTTCATCTTAAAGGCTCACAGCAGAATTTATCACCAAGCCATAATGGAAGTGCTGAATGGAAGATTCAGAGAAGCTGCTTAGCTCTGAATTTAGCTCAGTTGACCCCATTATAAAAAAGAAAAGTGAACAACATTGATATAAAAGACAACTCATTAGGCCGTACCACTCACAGATGACAATGTTTATTTTTGATTCTGGCATTTATTTGGCCTCCTAATTCCGCTTCCATGCACTCTCTTTTTAACTCCAAAGCACC
The DNA here is from genome assembly GCA_963573385.1 of Cacajao melanocephalus. Taxonomy (NCBI): domain Eukaryota; kingdom Metazoa; phylum Chordata; class Mammalia; order Primates; family Pitheciidae; genus Cacajao; species Cacajao melanocephalus. Next base: position 7,641 of record CAUYLG010047719.1, on the reverse strand, counting down.
AACTGCCCTTTGCTTAAGGGTTTTGTAAGTATGAAAGTACATCAGAGAATAATTGCTATGTAAATAATAATAGCTAACATCTATTGAACACTTGAGCACTGTACTAAGGACTTCATGAACTTCATATTCTGTGAGGCAGGTTTTATGACACCGCTTAAAAAGTTAGTAATAGGGCTTAATGAGAGAGATTAATTTCAGTTTAGTGAATGGTTAAGTCTTTGAAGTCAGGTCACCTGGGTTTGAATCCCTGTTCACTATTGTTCTCTACTTCTGAGATCTTGGGAAAACTAGTTAACATTTATTCAGTGAGAGAAAGTAATGAGCAGAGGGAGTTCAGGGCCCAACTTGGAGAGATTGTTTTCATACAAGAAGCAACAATAAGCCCAGTGCTGAAGGAGGAGTAGGAGTTAGGCAAGGCAGAGGAGGAGGAGGGGTGGGGAGAGATTAGGCAGAAGGAACAGGGTGTGTGAAGGCCCTTGGCTGGCACTGGGTTTGGTGGTTCCTGGACTGGAGGGGCCTGTGTGGGTGGAATTTAGTATGCAAAGGGGAGCTGTATGATGCGGAGTTTATGAGGGTAGCGGGGGCCCCTCTAAGAATCATGACACGGACTTGGGATTCTGTTTCTGTTTGAACATGATCACTCAGGCTGCCACCTGCAGAGTGTGTTGGAGGATGCAGGGAAGGAGACCCAGTGAGAGGCTGGGACAGGAGTCTAAGATAGAGATGAATTTGAACAAAGTAGGAGTGGAAAGGAGACATAGGAGATGGATTCAAAATAAGTTCAAGGCTGGCCAGGAGCGATGGCTCACGCCTGTAATCCCAACACTTTGGGAGGTCGAGGCGGGTGGATCACCTGAGGTCAGGAGTTCGAGACCAGCCTGACCAACATGGTGAAACCCCATCTCTATTAAAAATATAAAATTAGCCAGGGCCGGTGGCACATGCCTGTAATCTCAGTTACTTGGGAGGCTGAGGCAGCAGAATCGCTTGAACCCAGGAGGTGGAGGTTGCAGTGAGCTGACATCGCACCATTGCACTCCAGCCTGGGCAACAAGAGTGAAACTCCGTCTCAAAAATAAATAAATAATTGCAGGTAAATAGCATGTAGGGTTGAATTAGACTTGGTGGGTGAAGCAGAGGGTGGAACTAAGGATGACTTCCAGTTTTCTAGCTTGAGTAATTAGTCAGATGGTGGTACCATTGATTGAGATGGGAAGGCTAAGAGGATAACATAGTTTGGGACATCTTAAGCGACACGTCTAAGTGACCATGATGTAAAGTACATAGCCAAATACACTGGAGCTCAGAGGTGAGACCGGTACCTGTCTGAGGATGGATCTGGCCTTCATCAATATATGGATGGTATTTACAGCCAGGGAAATGGATAAGATCACCGAAGGGAGAAGTTAATGGAGACAGGAGAATGGGTCCCAGATCTGAGCCTCTGCAATTTCCAACACATGAAGCCTGGGTAGAAGAGGAGCCTGCCAAGAGAACTGAGAAGGAGTTGGCCAAAACAAAACAAGGATAGTAAAAGTACTACTCCTATAATATTGAGATTAAATTAACTAGTATATTAAAAAGTGTTTAACTTCTTACAGTCCCCATCCTTAGCAGGGTTAATATGATAATTATTAAATTCTACTTTCTATGGCAAAGTACTGATTGGCTAGTGGGTATTAAAAGGTGAACAAGACATAGCCCTGCTGGGTATGGTGGTTCATACTAGTAACCCCAGCACTTTGGGAGGCCGAGGTGGAAGGATCTCTTGAGCCCAGGAGTCTGAGATAAGCCTGGGCAACATAGTGAGACCTAGTCTCTACCCCCAAAAAAACAAAGAAATGAAAAAAATCAAAACTAAGGCCGGGCTCGGTGGCCTACGCCTGTAATCCTAGCACTTTGGGAGGCCGAGGCGGGCGGATCACGAGGTCAAGAGATCAAGACCATCCTGGCCAACACAGTGAAACCCCGTCTCTACTAAAAACACAAAAAAATTAGCTGGGTGTGGTGGCACACGCCTGTGGTCCCAGCTACTCGGGAGGCTGAGGCGGAAGAATCACTTGAACCCAGGAGGCAGAGGTTGCAGTGAGCCGAGATTGCACCACTGCACTCCAGCCTGGTGACAGAGCAAGACTGTCTCAAAAAAAAAAAAAAAAAAAAAAATCAAAACTAAAAAAATTAGCCGGTTGTAGTGGTGCATGCCTGTAATTGCAGCTACTTGGTAGGCCGGGGAGGGAGGATCGCTTGAGTTTGAGCCGCAGCCTGATCAAGAGTAAAATCCTGTCTAAAAAAAAAAAAAAAAAAAAGACATATCCACTAGGCTGAGAAACCCATTATTCAGTAGAGAACATAATTATAGAGAAATAGATAAAGAGAAGGCAAGTGGCATTTGAAATGAGCCTTGAAGAAAGGGTGGGTTTGGATATTGAGAGAGGGGAGAAGGAAGGACAAGTGAAGACAGGAAAGTGTAATAAAAATTCCACAATCTTCAGAGTAAAATGCAGTGTCTGGGATGCCAGAATTGTGTAGCGGTCCCTTTGGCTAAATCTCAGGCAGTTCGTAGATAGATGCCATGCCAGGGGAAATTTGTAGGTGGTGGCTGCAGCAACGGCAGGAACTTTCATTGTCATTTGATCAGCTAATGTCTCCTAGCAGTGTGAAGACGCCTGTTATCAGTCAGGTGTGGTACTGCATCCAGCTACCCATAAGCAACCGGCATATCCCCCCTGGAAAAACCATCCAAGATATAGATGTTATATTCTGATTATTTGCCTGTTTTTAAAAATGCCCAACAAATGACACACTTTGCCTTAATAGCAGCAACTAATAGTGTTCTTCATAGATTATGTAAATAACCGTCATTCTCATTATTATTGCTATAACACTCTAGGAGTTCCAATTATACTTGCAGTGGCTGCGCTAACAACCAGTTAATTCCAGTTTTGCCACTGACAGGTACTATGACCTTCAGCGGTTATTCAACTCCTCTGTTTTCACATCCGTTAGCTGTAAAAGCAGAATAACACTTTAAAGTTATCCAAACACTGTTAGGATGAATTGCATAAGTGCCTATAAGTCCCATAAATTCTTCAGAGTAAAACATAAATTTGCAGTGAAAGGATGATAGGTACTGTCTTTCATTCCTGTGCAGAGTGGAATTAATTGCTAACCTGGTTAACATCTTGTGGGGCTCTTCTCTGTGGCCCCTTTCTTTAAGTCCCGCTTAAACAGATGGGCTTCACTGCATGTAAGTTCCATTTTTCTAGCTGTAGTTGGACCTAAGGAGAACCTCTCCGCTGAATTTTGCTGTTTAGATTCTTTGCAACCAGGTTTAGTTTTTCACAGATTTACTAGTCTGGAGGTTGGAATGAAATTTCTGCTCACAATGAGTTTTAGAGGTGTCAACTCCATAAAGCGTTCTGTGAAGAGTCAGCGGCTCCCTCTGCCACTGAAGTTTAAAGATAATTCGCCTGAATCCCTTCAGCCAAATGAAGCTTTCTAATCAATTATGGACAGAGAGTATGAAATATAGGGTCTGGAGGGATTTGAGACGGGTTTCCAGCAGTCAGCACCAATCTCAACCAGACTTGCTAAGTGTCTGTGGCAGATACAGTCACTCATGTTTACAAATGTTAATTGAAGGCAACACGGAGGGCGATGCCCACGTTTGAGGCGACTGCATATCATTTCCGGGGTTTGCTTGAATGAGTGTCAAAGCTGTACCTCCGCGAGTCCTCTAGTTTATCCGCCTCGGTTCCTCGTTTCCAGACTTGGAAACCCCAGAGAGGAAGGTGACTTGCCCAGGGTCGCCTCGCTGGTCCACAACACAGGTCTCCTGATGGGGACCTCTTGGCCCGCACGACAGTCCCAGGAGGCAGTCAAGCTGCAACTGGTACTTCCTGGTGAGAAAGACTTGAGTGGGCAGCGGGGCCCATGGAGAGCGCTGCAGCCTGGCGCCTGGAGCAAGTCCCCTGTCACTGTGATTCTGCCCCTGCCTGCCGGTTGTTTCTTTCGCAGCTCTGATCACAACTCGGAATTACTTTATTATTATTACTATTATTTTTTTATAAAGACAGGGTTTCACCATGTTGGTAACGCTGGTCTTGAACTTCCGACCTCAGGTGATCCGCCTGCCTTGGCCTCCAAAGTGCTTGGATTACAGGCGTGAGCCACGACGCCCGGCCTCGGAATTACTTTATTTACGTTTTCTGTCAGCTGGGAGCAATCTGTCCCTCTGCTTCCCCTTTTGGTGTTGAGCACAGAGCAGACATCAGTGAGTGGTTGTTATCTTAAGGTGTGCAATGACTTGGCCGAGGTCACCCGGTGGTTAGCTCTGCTCCAGGTTCGCACCTGCTCGGAGGAAGGCCTGGAGGCGGGGCCAGGCGTGGAAAGGAGGAGCTAGGAGAAAACGGGGTTGGGCCGGAGGCGGGGCCGGGGAAAAGGCCTGGTGGGGATCGGAGGCGGGGCTGTGAGTAGACTGGACTGGGCCAGAAGGAACAAGGCGGGGGGATAGGGCGTGGCCAGAGGCGAAGGGGGAGGGGCCGGGGTGGTTCTGGGCGGGGCCAGGCGCCGCGAGTTTCCTCAGGCGTCCCGAGCCCGCCCAAAGCCGCTAGGCTGAGGCTGCTGTCCCGGCGGGAGCTGAGGAACAGAGCGGCCCCTCTGCTGTGTCTGCCCTCGTTTTCTCTCACGACTCACACTCTGTGCTGCAAACCCCAGGAGTCCGCGTTCCCTGCGCGGCGGTCGAGAGGCGGTTGCCCGCGTTCCGGCGCGGGCCCTGGGCGATGGCGGCGCGGGGGTCGGGGTCCCGCGCGCTCCGCCTGCTGCTGCTGGTCCAGCTGGTCGCGGGGCGCTGCGGTCGGGCGGGCGCGGCGGGCGGCGCGCAGGGAGGTGAGCCGGGGCGGCAGAGGGGCGGGCCGGGCCGTCGCCCTGCGAGGCGGGGCTGGGGGCCGCGGGCCGGAGCGGGGGCTGGCGGGACCCCACGCCGCAGTGCCCAGGCGGCCGCCATGCCACGGCCGACGGAAAACCTGGTTGCGAGGGGAGGTGGGTTTTTTCTCCCGGGGGCTCGGAGTGAGGTTTCAGTTTAAATGCAGAGGAAAGACCACTTGGGTGGATTTTTCGTTGTTATTCCGCGACCTGCGTTCCTAGAGACCGCGGAGATGGCTTAGCGCATACTTCCATACAACTTCTTCCGTAAAGGGTGCTGCGCGCGTCCGGCGGGGCTTTCCTTTCGTGGTGGCAGGCAAGCTTCCCACTTCGTTGCCTATTCGCGGGATATGGAGACTCTGGGTTTCATTCTAGGGAGTGGGACTTGATCTTCCACCTCCTGCCCTCCTCCTCTTCTCCCATCCCAGTCCCCCACCCACCGCAGCATTTGAAAACCCTTTGGCTGGAGATGAAGTCTGTTGTAGCAGGCTACGCGGCCGACTTCCCTGGCTTCTGGGATAATCGTTTGGATCCAAAGTTCCTCACTAGCTCCTTAGAGCACAGCTTTTTTCAGCCTGCTGTGTTTCAAGAGGCTTTGGACAGGGATGAGAACAACAAAAGAAATCGCGTATTTCTTCTACACATTTCAAGTGCTTGAGAAAGTTTTAGAGTCAGTTCTCTCAATACCTGGAAGAAAGATACTAACATTTGTGGAGCAGCTGTGGTGTAATCTAAACATAGAAAAGCTGAGCATCCGTTAAGCATGATACGATAGGAGTTCTCTACGTCTGTATTTCAGGGTTTATCAGTGAGTTTTTTTGAATAGGGGAAATATTGCAAGAACCTTTTCTTGCCTTTCTTTTGCTAAGGTTTTTAAACTATGACTCCTGATTTTAGGAGTAATAACTTTGAAGACTAGAATAATTCATTGCAGGTTGTATTGCTTAGTGTAGACTGAAGAGAAATAAGATGGAGGGTGATTTAAACAAATTAAGAAAATCCTGAGCAGAGAAAGAGAGTTTAACAGAAAGAAAGGAATGTGATTTTGGAGCCAGGCAAACCTGTATTCAAATTATGGCTCTGGTGCATCCTGACTTGGACAAACTTCTCTCAGCTGGTTCCTTCTTTAAGAAATGGGGGTAATCGTGCTGACCTCTCAGAGTTCTTTGGATAATTAAGTAATACATATAAAATGCCAGACACAGTGCCTGACACTCGAGAAAATGGTAGTTCTCTACCCATTTTGATGAAAATGAACTTTAAAAATCTGTTTCATTGTTTTAATATAAAACACTGTAGCCAAGCATTAAATAATGTAAATAGCTGTCTCCCTTCATGCATGGTGTTCAGTGTTATAACCAAATGAAATTGATTAGTTCCTGCTTTCTGCCCCACTTAGTTAATATCTCTCATAATAATTATCTGGTCGTATTGCAACTATGTTTTCTCTTTGTTCCATGTGAGCTCCTTAAGAACTGTGATTCTTGTTTACCTTTGAATCCCCAACACCTACCTTACTGTAGGAGCCCAGCGAAGGTTTGTGGAAGGACGGAGTGGAACAGCGTTACCTCTCTGGATATTAGTTTCCTCATCTGTATGGTGAAGGGCCATTAAAGGATCCCCCCTCCACCTCAAAAATTCTAAGATTTTGTGTGCTCTTTGAAGGGATCATCTTGAAGAACAAAGTGATATTGAATGATAATGTAATTGCACACTTGCTCTTACTGTTAACATACATTTGTGTGCAACTATCATTGTATATTGGTGGCCGAAAGTACTGTCTGGAATTAGGAGACCTGCCACTCACTGTCTGTGTTTCCTTGGATGTATTACTTGACCTTGCTGATTCTTTTTTTTTCAGTGCAGATCCCACAGAAGATCTTGCTGATTCTTTATTTCTCTCTCCTTAAAATGAGAGGGTGGTAGTAGATTTTTTTTAAGTCAACTTTAAGTTTTTTAAGTCCAACTATAATTACTTTTATTTTTACAATTTATTGTTTTCATATTCACCGTAGGTTCTTAATAGTAACCTTTCTTTATGGTTTTCTGTGAGCGAGTCCCCAGGTAAAGAGAATATCTAGTCAGCTACCAGCCATTATTTGGCTGATGAATGGTCACAGAGCTATGGAAGGTGGTTCAGAAGACAGAGTATAATGTATTAAAGTATAATGAACTAGCACGTTAATATAATGCAAGCATTTTAAACTGGCCTGTGATTGGGGCAGTGATTATGGGATAGTCATTAACTAGTTATATTTCTTAGCTGTGTGACATTTTAAAGCTAATGGTTATATTTCTTAGCTGTGTGACATTTTATTTTTTTAATTTTTAACTTTAAATTCTGGGATACATGTGCATAACATGCAGGTGTGTTACACAGGTATACCTGTGCCATGGTGGTTTGCTGCAGCTATCAACCCATCACCTAGGTTTTAAGTCCCCCATGCATTACATATTTGTCCTAATGCTCTCCCTCCCCTTGCCTCCAACTCCCCTACAGGCCCGGCTTATGATGTTCCCCTCCCTGTGTCCATGTGTTCTCATTGTTCGCCTCCCACTTATGAGTAAGGACATGCAGTGTTTGGTTTTCTGTTCCTGTGTTAGTTTGCTGAGAATGATGGTTTCCAGCTTCATCCATGTCCCTGCAAAGGACATGAACTCATTCTTTTTTATGGCTGCATAGCATTCCATAGTATATATGTGCCACATTTTCTTTAT
>CAUYLG010047717.1:0-28725 GCA_963573385.1 Cacajao melanocephalus | reverse complement strand
GTTAAGCACAATTATTGGCATAAAAGAGGTTTTTAATACCCATTTTTAGACTGCATTCTAGCCTGGGCAATAGAACAAGAATCTCGTTCTCTCTCCCTCTTTCTCTTCCTCTTTCTTTCTCTCTTACATTCTTTTCTTTCTGTCTTTCACTCTCACTTTCTTTCCTCTCTTTTTCTTTCTTTCAAAAATAAATAAAATAAAATAAATAAATAAATTTAAAAATTAAAAAACCCTCTTCAGTTTGAGAGGAAAGTGCTATTGTAAGATTGTCTTGTCATTTTGCTCCAGGTAGCCTCAGGGCCTATTAGCCAGTAAGAGGAAAGCCATGCTTCCCATAATTAGTGTGACATTTTCTCTTGTGTTTTTTTCATGGTCTCCAGGCTGAAAGATGCAGTGTATAATAATTTGCAGTGGGTAATAATTTACAGAAGAAATACACATCCATATCTTGATGGGCAGAAAGGGTATCCACAAGGAACCTTTCAAAGTTCCTATTCAAACTACTCTCCTTCCCAATTCCACATCTTAAAATCAACTTTTATTCCACGTATACATTCCACAAAACCAAGAAAACGAAGACCCAGAAGACTTTTTTCCCAAGTTGGTGACCTCATGGATTTCGTTTCACAACTTATGGAAAATGGTGCAGTGACAGTTCTGGGAAACAGGCTGTTGGCAACAAACAGAAGCACCTCTCCTCAAACACAATCAGATCTAACCTGCCAGCCTGGTGGTCCCTGTGTAGCAAGAATAATTTGGTAGCATGGAGGGCTCTGGCTTGTTACAAGGGAGATCCCTGCTGCCAGAACAAGCACTGGCCAAATGAAACACAAGGTCTAAAACACTCTGCTGGAATATCACTGACCCAATTTAGCGCCAGTTTTTTCACTTCACTTTTCAGGACGGAAACATAAAAAACCTAGTGTCCAGAGGCAGGTGACATATGCCTTATACTTGTTGCCATCCTTAATTTCATTTACAAACTTTGCTTAAAAGACTAAAATTCTCATTCTTTTTAAAAAATATATTTTTGCTCTCGGCCCTAATGGCTGCTGGCAACGACTTTTATTTCCCGGTGGATAAGAGAGACTCTTTCATTTCCTTATTCATAGTTGGGATGAGATGTATGTGGTTATTCACACAGTTGGTGCCTCAGTCCAGGCAGTCTTGGAACTTCTCCAACTCGCTGGTCACCAAGGCCTAGGTTTGAACTGGAGGCGCACGGTAATGCTCAATGCACTGCTGCACCTGCTGTGTGGGTGCTTGGCTGTCCTCACAACAGCGGATGCTGCACTGGAGCATGAGGCTATCAGGGAGGCCAGGAGCCTTCACCTTTCTGGTCTTTCGCCTTGGCCATGCTTTGGCAGGGCCTCGGGCTGCTCATCTGGATCTTCTAGATATTCTCTCTGTCCAGAGTCTTCACCACGGAGTCCACAACCTCCTGTGCCCATAGCTGCTATATGATGACCCTTCACTGCCTGCCTGCATAGTTTGTTTTTGACTGTGGAGGAGCATCTGATGCATGGATGTGCCAGGATTTGTTTATCTGCTCATCTGTTGTGAGTATCTGGGCCATCTCCACCTTTCAACTATTATGAATAAGGCTTCTATGAGTATTGATGTACAAAGCTTTGTCAAGACATGCAGTTCCTTTTCTCTTGGCAAATACAGTTTACTTTAAAGAAAGTGCCAAGCAGTTTTCCAAAATAGTTTTTACATTACACCCTTTCACATTCGTATCAGCGTGGTGTGAATTTCAGTTTCTGGAGATTCTGGCCAACACTGGGTATGATCATTCTTTGCAATTTTATTACCACTCCCATAGGTAGGAATAGTGTCTCATTGTTGTTAACTTGAATTTTCTTAATTACTATGATGTTGAGTATCTTTTCTTGTGCCTGTCATCTGTATAGCTTCTTTGCTCACAGATGTAATTTTTTTCTGCTTCTATTGAAATGATCATATAGTTTTCTTTTTCAGTTTGTTAATGTGGCTAATTATACTGGTTGATTTTTGAATATTAAGCCACATAGAGAAAAACCACATTTAGTAGTGGTGTATTATTCTTTGAATGTATTGTTGGATTCAGTTTGCTAAAATTTTAATTAGAATATTTGTGTTTAAGTTCATGGGGAATAAGGACATGTCGTTTTCCTTTCTTTTCTTGTAATGTCCTTGTCTGTTTTTGGTATCAAAGTGATGCTGGCTCTACAGAATGCAATGGAAGTGCCCCCTTCCCTACAATTACTTGGCTCTGACACAGAGTAGGTGCCTGTTTCATGGGTGATTTGAAATAGGGAACAATAAATTCATGTGAAATAAGCAAGCAAAGACCTTATTGAAAGTGTAATATAATGAACAAACCATTAGGATACACTCTGTCATCAACAAGATCTAAGCATGATTCACATTCATTGTCTACTTAATCTACACCATGGCCTGTGAGATGGGAACTCCTGACTGTTTCTCGCCTGAGAGGTGGTGACTATTTCAATATAACTTAGTAGGATGGAGTGAGAGCAAATTAAATCTAATTTTAGCCTTCTTCCCTCCCCACTCTGGGCAGCCATGACCCCTGACACCCATATGGACAGGCCAATCCCCCTTCATCTGGAAGCCACCACGGCTGGCCACTGCAGGACTTTGGATCTGCGAGAGAAACCTGAGTATTCTAAAGAAGAATGTGAGGTGTGATTCATCCTACACATCACTCCTGGGGAGGAAAAGTGTGGTTGCCTGTGGGGAGGACTCGCTGTTGCATGCCTCTGGGGTTGCAGAGGCCCTTTGCAAAGAGGCCTCTCTCTCTGATTCCTGGGGCACTGGGCAGATGACTGTGAGAGTTCCATTATGGAGCTGATACTCAATGTAGGGCCTCAATAAGCCTTCAAACCGACATGTCAGGGTATAAATGAGGGTCTGGTCATTTATGTTGAAGAAGGAAACGTTCCCACCCTCACAGTCCAGGAAGATCCCTATTTGTGTAGGAGGCATCCTGGGGAAGAGATTGATACAATGGGGATTGAATATGAAACGTTCTTTCTTCAGTCCAAGGACCCAGTACCCATTGTTGGGAGACAAAGTCACATACTTCTCCTTCCTGTCCACATGATCCCTGCACACTCCGATGTACCACCAGTTACTGTATCCCACGTCCACCTCCCAGTAATGTTTCCCTGCCTGGAAACTCTGAGAAGCCACCACACTCTTCCTTGTAAATCTCTTCTCAGAGTAAGGCACCTCCTGAAGAGCTGTTCTATGAGTTACAGTTTTCAGATCGGAAACACAGAGCTGTGGGTGCGCCGTCTCTGGGTCCAGAGTCACCTCCATTGCAGTGCGGTGGGGGAAAGAGGAAGCATGAGTTACTGAAAAGGAAATCTCAGCTGGAACAAGAGGTCAACCCTCCCACTGTAGACTGGCTCCAGGTGAGATAAGTGAGGCTCCAGACCTGAGCCTTCCTCAGACACTGCCCTTCAGGTCCTCCCATCACCAGTGCAACCTGGAGGGCCTATTGATGTCTAGAAATGTGTCAATATGAGGTCCCCATCTTGGCATATCACCCAACCCTGCCACTGTCCCTTTACATAGGAAACTATTTGATTTATGAGAGCTGGAGGGACCCCACTATCTAACTTCCTCCCACTCAGAATTTTCTGCCTGACTTCACTTCCTTCCCCTCAGCCCAACACCTAACCAGTCACTAGTGCCCTCAGTTCCCTGAAACTATGCCAAAGACCCCCTATCTCCCATTTACCGAGACCCTGTCCTCTCCCCTCCCAGACCCAGGGAAAGATGTGTGTCTGGGGGCACTGCACGCTTGGGGGCTATCAAGCATCCCAGTTTCTCCATCTGCAGGCAGGATGGGTCTCAGCATCACTCTGTTCCCATATCTGTCCTTGTTCAGCTCACTCTCTCATGGGCACCTGAAATTCTGTCCCACCATCACCTGCTAAGGCATTGGTACCTGTGTGTTTCTGGGCCTCTCTCAATTCTGAAAGCAAGCAGACATAGCAGGCAGTTCAGCGCTCCCGTGGGTAACTGGACGCAGGGAGAGAGGAGAGACCAAGGATTAGGACCCTTTTTGAGTGTCATGGGCCCTCCAGAGATCTCAAGAAGATTACAGGGCTTCTCTACACAAATGCACCTCCACCAAAATCTGCAATTTCAGAGTCCATCACAAGCTTGGCTCTGCAGGCACCCATGGGCCTACAGATATAAAAATCCATAAACGAGAGATTTGGAAAGGAGTCATAAATGGGGGAAGAGGAATATTTTCTCTTACCTGCCTGTCTGCAGTTTCTTCTCCGGTCTGAAAAACAAAAACAAAAACCACAGAAAAGGCTGACATCACAGAGCGGGGGCCCAGGGAGGACGTGGGAGGAAAGTCCTGCCTGTGACAACACTCTCACCCAGTTTATCCTGGAGTTTCCAAGAAAGAAAAAGCAGACTATTTGATGGTTGATACGGGACTGAATAAAGTCTCAAAGTGTCAGGCCAGGGGAGGTCGAGGATCACCCACAAATTTTTCTCACATTCCTTACTGTGGTCCACACACCTTCAGAGCTCATGATCAACACCTCCCTCCCACCCCCAACTCCCCCCCTACCACCATCACACACAGAGCAGACCAACAGGTAACAGGCACAGACAATTTTGGGGACTTCCAGGCCCTGAGGCCTATCCTAAGCTGTCCAGATACCTGAGGGACAACTCATTAGCAGTGGATGGAGAGATCGAGGTGGCTGCTCTCCTCCACTTGTGGTGCTTCCTGTCTAGCTTGGAGCCAGCATCCTCCAGAGGCTCAAACTGTGGATTAGGAAGGGACCGGGGAGAATCATGCATAGGAGGCTCAGGACGTGACACACACTTACCCAGTTCTGCCTGGATTTTCCCTGAAACAGAAACAGTATATTCAGTGGTGGGCATAGGAGTGTGCAAGGTACAAACACAACCCTGGTTCCTTGCACAGGTGAGATGAGCTGCAGGTGTGAAGGGCAGGGCCTCTCCTAGATCACTTATACGTGCTTGTCTCCCCAGCCCCTTCATGGAGTGTAGCTGTCTGCGGTGGAGCAAGAGATCAGGAAGGTTCATGCTAAGGAGAGGACAACAGCTAGGATGCTGTGGAGGTGGGGATAGAGATGGAAGAAGGTGGCTAGGAGGGGAGGAGGTGGCGGTGGCCTCATCCTCAAGGGGAAGTGTCACTCCCAAGGAGGAGGAAATTGGTTTTGGGAGTGAAAGTCTTATTGAGACTGAATATAACTTTATCTTATTGTCAGTCACTTTTATTTCCTCCTTTATGAATTTGTTCACCACACTAAAACTTTTTAATAGGGGTCTTGGTGTTGTTCATGGAAAATCATCCAAGCTCTATAGGTTCTGAAAATTATTCACCCCCTTATTATTTAGCCTAAATGAAGTAGCAAGAGCCTGTCATGGTTGGTATTTCCAGAGGGAGAAATGTTAGAATACCATAGAGAATGATGATAACTTTTTTGGGCCTGGATCCCTGAAGGCTGGGACTAGAGGAAGAGAACCAGCTGGGATGTGGGAGCATCTCTGATCTTGTCCCTGCTGGAACCATGAATAAAGTACCAGCCCATGCTTCTCTCTCTCACTTACCCTGGAATTTGGAGAAGAAAATCTTCAATCCAACAATACCAAAAAATAGGCCAAAGCAGAGTATTCCCAGTATTTTGACAGCCAGGGCCAATGATACAGGCTGGAAAAAGGTATCTGGAAAACAATCCCACAGACATTTTAGTTATTGGCGAACAGAGGACACAATTCAATTCTTCTTTAAGGACTCATCTTGTTCTCCAAGATAGAAGAAATAGGTTTCTATAAATTCTCCTATAGGTTTAACACTTTGATTTTATTTTTGTTATAAAATGAGGTAGTGGTTCTATTTATTTTTCTTCTCAACAGATAACGACTGTGCCAACATCGTTTATTGAACAGACCTTCCTTTACACACTGATATATGCAATGTCACCTCTGACCCAATAGGCTTTCTGTTTAGGTTTGGATTTGTTTCTAGGATTTCTGCTCTGTGTCATTTGTCTACTTGTTCACTTTTGTGCTTGCAATTTTGAATGGTTTAATCACCACAGTTCTGGGATATGTCTTGGTATAAACTAGACTAAGTCTCCTAACTTCTTATTCAGTTGTGCCTTGGCAATCATGGCCATTTGCTTTGTGACATAATTTTTTTTTTATGAGATGTAGTCTCACTCTGTCACCCAAGCTGGAGCGCAGTGGCACCATCTTGGCTCACTGCAACCTCCACCTTCCAGGTTAAAGTCATTCTCCTGCCTCAGCCTCCTGAGTAGCTGGAACTACAGGTATGTGCCACCACATCCAGCTAATTTTTGTATTTTTTAGTAGAAATGGGGTTTCACCATATTGGACAGGCTGGTCTCAAACTTCTGACCTCGTGATCCACCTTCCTTGGTCTCCCAAGTGCTGGGATTACAAGCATAAGCCACTGCACCCGGCCTGTGACACAACTTTTTGTATTGACTTGTCAAGTTCTAAGAAAATTCTGCTGAGATTTTGAATGGAATTGTATTGAATCTATAGATCAATTTAGAGAGAACTGCTATCTTAAAATATTTTCATCTTCTTGTCTGAAAAAATATCTCTTCCTTTCTTTTATTATTATTATTTAAATTGACAAATCACATACATATTAATGGGGTACAGTGTGACTCTTTGATACATTCCTACAATGTGGAATGATTAAATCAAGCCAATTAACACATCTGTCACCTCCTTTACTTATCATTTTTATGATGAGATATTTGTTTTTTTCTGTTATTCTGAAATATACAATATGTTATTATTGACTACAGTTACCCTGTTGTTTAATAGGCTTCAAAACATATTCCTCTTGTCTATTTCAATCTTTGCACCCTTTGACCAACAACTCCCCATTCTCCTCTCCCTTGCCCTCTGCCCCAGCCTCTGGTAATAGTCTACTCTCTATTGTTATGAATTCAACTTTTTTAGCATTGACATATGTCATCAGATCACAAGAGATTCATCTTTCTGAGCTTGGCTTATTCACTTAGTATAATGTCCTTTAGGTTTATCTTGGAGTTACAAACGACCAAATTTCCATTTTTTTAAAGGCTAAATATTGTTTTCCATTGTATATATAAATCACATTTTCTTCATTCATCTGATGATGGACACTTAGATTGAACTTAGCAATTGTGAGTAATACAGCTATCCCTTCAACATATTGATTTCAATTCATTTGCATATATTCCCATAAGTAGGATTGCTGAATCACAGAGTAGTTCTGTTTTTAGTTTTTTGAGAAAACTCCATAGTGTTTTCCATACTGGCCATACTAATTTACATTCCCACCAATAATGTGCAAGAGATCCTTTTCTCAGCATCTTTGCCAACACTTATCTTTAATCTTTTTGATAATAGCCATTCAAAGAGACGTAAGGTGATATCTCATTATAGTTTACTTTGCATTTCCGCAATGATTAGAGATGCTGAGCATTTCTTCATGTACCTGGTGTCCATTTATTTATTTATTTACGTTTATTTTATGTACAAAGAGCTATCATGATTTTTCATTGGGTAGATGCCTTGGATAATCCATTCAAGGAAAATCACTTAGTTCAACTTAATGAAACCTATATCCTTTGCGTACTGATGGAAACATTACCGGCACATTTTGAGGTCATATTTCCAGATCAGACATGCCAGTTTGAGCAGACTCAACAAGAGCAAGAACCCTGACCGAATTTTCACGGGTGGCTCCAGTATAACTGCTGGTGACCCATCTTTCTCTCAGGAGTGCAACTGGGTGAAAGGAAAGAGTTAGTGCCAGCATGCACTCTCCCTGTTTTCCACTTAAATATAATTTTAAGAAATGTTTGTTCAGGTCCTTTGCCCATTTTTAAGATGAGGTTATTTTTTTTCTTGCTATTGAGCTGTTTGAATTTCTTATATATTTTAGATATTAACCCCCATCAGCTGTTTGGTTTGCAAATATTTTCTCTCACTCTATGGGTTGTCCTTTGCCTTGTTAAATGTTTTCTTTGCTGTACAGAAGCTTTTTAGTTTGACATAATCCCATTTGTCTATTTTTGCTTCTGTTGCCTATGCTTTTTATGTCATATTCAAAAAAATTATTGCCAAGATCAATGTCATGGAGCTTTGCCCATATATTTTCTTCTAGTAGTTTTATAATTGCAGGTCTTACATTTAATTTTTTAATCTAATTTGAGTTGATTTTTATACATGGTGTGAGATAAGGGTTCAATTTCATACGTGTGCATGTGGATATCCACTTGCTTCAACATCATTTAGTGAAGAGACTGTCCTTTCTTCATCTTGTGTTCTTGACAACTTCGTCAAAAATCTATTGTTCATAAACACATGGGTGTATTTCTGAACTTCCCATCTTGTTCCATTGAGTGATGTGTCTGTTTTTGTGCCAGCCCCATGATGTTGTAATTATAATCACTTTATATTTTGAAATCAGAGTATAGTGACTCCAACTTAATTATTTTTGCTCAAGATTGCTTTAGCTATTTGAGATCTTTCATGGTTCCATATGGATTTAAGGATTGTTTTTTTCTTTATCTGTGAAAAATGACATCAGAACCTTGAGAGAGACTGTGTTGAGTCTGTAGATAGCTTTGGGTAATATGGACATTTTAACAATGCAAATTATTCCAATTCATAAACATGGAATACATTTTCTTTATTTGTGTTCAATTTTTTACGTTTAATTTCCTTAGTATTGACATAATAATTGTTCATATTTGCAGGGTAGAAAATGGTGTTTTGATATATGTATACACTATGTAATGATAAAATTAAGGTAATGAATATATCCATCAAGTCAAACATTAATCATTTCTTTAAGGTGAGAAAACTCAAAATCCACTTTTCTAGCTATTTTGAAATATGTAATATGTTATTGTCAATTAGAATTATCCTACTGTGGAATGGAAGGCTGGAACTCATTGCTACTATTTAAATGTAATGAACCTGATCAACTTCTCCTCATCCCCTACAATCCCTCTACCCTTACCAGCCTCTAGTAACCACTATTCCACTTTCTACTTCTATGAGATCAGCTTTTTATTTATGTGATACAATGTGATGTTGTGATACATGTATAAATTGTGTAATGATCATTTCCATCACCCCAAACACTTGTCATGTCTTTGTGGTGAGAACATTCAAAATTCTCTCTTCTAGCTATTCTGAAATATATAATACATTCTTGTTAAATATAGTCACTCTGCTAATAGGACACCAGAACATTTTCCTCCTATCTAATTGTAACTTTGTATGCATTGGTCAATCTTTCTTCATTTTTCCCACTACCCTATTCTTCAGCTCCACCAGTCTCTGGTAACCCTTACTTTTTTACTTCTATGAGATAAACTTTTTGGATTCCATATATGGGTGAGATCATATGGTATTGTCTTTCTGTGTCTGGCTTAATTTACTTAACATAATGTCTTCTAGGTTCTCTACGTCTATGAGATACATTTACTGGATTCTACATTTGGGTGAGATCATGTATGGTCTAATTTACTTAGCATAGTTTCTTCTAAGTTCATCCATGTTGTTGCAAATAATAGGATTTCGCTCTTTTTATGGCTGAATAATTTTCCATTTTGTATATACATCATATTTGCTTTTCATTAATTTGTTAATAAATACTTTCATTGATTCCATATCTTAGCTATTGTGAATAGTGCTGAAGTAAACATAGGAGTGCAGATCTCTTTGATATTTCTTTCTTTTAGTAGTATAACCAGCAATTTGATTGCTGGATCTATGGTGGTTTTATTTTTAATTTTTTGAGAAATCATACTGTTTTCCATAATGAACATACTAATTTAAAATCCCACCAATGGTGTGTAAGTGTTCCTTTTCTCTACATCCTTAATAATTGTCTTTTGTTGTTTTGATAATAGCAATTCTAACTTGAGTAATGTTTTATCTCATTGTGGTTTTGATTTACATTTCCCTGATGACTAGTGATATTGAACAGTTTTGTATATATCTGTTGTTCATTTGTATATTTTCTTTTGAGAAATGTCTATAAGGTCTATTGTCCCTTTTGTGATTGGATTATTTGGGTTTTTTCACTCTTGTGTTGAATCCTGGATATGAATACCTAGTCAGATATATAGTTTGCAAATATTTTCTCCAATTCTGTAAGTTACCTCTTCACTATGTTAATTCTTTCCTTTGCTGTGCAAAAGCTTTTCAGTTTGATGTAATTTCATTTGTCTGTTTCTGCTTTTGTTGTCTGTGATTTTGGAATCATATAAAAAAATTCTTGCCCAGTCCAATGTCCTAAAGCATTTTTCCTATGTTTTCTTCTAGTAGCTTTATAGTTTCAGGTTTTACATTTTAGCCTTTAATTCATTAAGAGTTTATTTTTTGTGTATGGTGAGAGAAAGAAGGTTAGTTCATTCTTCTGCATATGGATACTAGCAAATGCAGCACTACTTTTTGAAGAGCTTGTCTAATATATATTCTTGGCACCTTTCTCAAAAGTAAGTTGACTGTAAATATGTGGATTTATATCCGGGTTTTGTATTCTGTCTCATTCTTCTACGTGTCTGTTTTTATGCCAGTACCATGCTATCTTGGCTACTACGTTTTTGTAATATATTGAAGCTTCATAGTATGATGCCTCTAGCTTTGTTCTTTTATCCAGGAATGCTTTGGCTGTTTGGAGTCTTTTGTGGTTCCATATGAATTTTAGGATTTAGGTTTTTATTTATTTGAAGAATGTCACTGGTACTTTGATAAGGATTGCATTGACTCTGTAGATCACTTTAGGTAGCATGGTCATTTTACCAATCTTAATTCTTTTAGATCAGGAACATGGGGTATCTTTTCATTTGTTTGTGTTCCCTTCAGTTCCTGTCATCAATGTTTTGTAGTTTTTATTGTAGAGCCCTTCACCTCCTTGGTTAAACTTATTCCTTGGTATTTTATTTTGTTGTAGCTATTGTAAATAATATTGATTTATTGATTCTTTTTCAACTAGTTTGTTATTGATGTGTAGAAACACTACTGAATTTACATGTTGATTTTGTATCCTGTAACATTACTGAATTTGCTTATCAGTTCTAAGAGGTTTTTTTGCCCAGGAATCTTTAGGGGATTTTACATGTTGATTTTGTATCCTGCAACATTACTGAATTTACTTATCAGTTCTAAGAGGGTTTTTTTTGCCCAGGAATCTTTAAGGAACTTTTCAATATAAAGATCATGTCTGCGAACAGGGACAATTTGACTTTCTCCTTTCCAATTTAGATGCCCTTTATTTTTTTCTCTTGCCTAATTGCTCTGGTTAGGACTTCCAGTACTTTGTTGAATAAGAGTGATAAAAGTGGGCATCCTTGTCTTGCTCTAGTTCTTACTGAAAAGCTTTCAACTTTTCCCCATTCTGTAAGATGTTAGCTGTAAGTTTGTCATATGTGACCTTGATTGTGTTGAGGTACATTTCTGCTACATCTAACCTGTTGAGAGTTTAGATCATGCAGGAATGTTGAATTTCATCAAATATTTTTTGATGTCTATTGATATGATCATACGCTTTTTGGTCTTCACTCTGTGGATGTGATGTATCACATTTATTGATTTCCATATGTTGAACCATCTTTGCTTCCTTGTAATCAATCCCATTTAATCATGGTGTATATTCTTCTGGATGTGCTATTGGATTTGGATTGCTAGTATTTTGTTGAGGATTCTCGCATGTATGTTCACAAGGGATATTATTAGCCTGTAGTATTCTCCTTTTTGTTGTATTCTTTTCTGATTTTGGCATCAGGGTAATACTCTCCTCAAGGAATGAGTTTGAAAGAATTCCCACCCTTTCCACTTTTTGTAATACTTTAAGAAGAGATGGTGTTAGTTCTTTAAATGTTTAGTAGAATCCAGCAGTGAAGTCATCTTATTTTGATCTTTTGTTTGGAGACTTTCTACTGCTGATTCACTCTTGTTACTTACCATTAGTCTGATTAGGTTTTCTATCTTTTTTCTTGACTCAATTTTGGTATGTTCCATGTGTTTAGGATTTTATCCACTTCTTTTCAGCTTTCCAATTTGTATATAGTAATTGGTATATAGTAATTTTCTTTCTTTCTTTCCTTTCCTTTTTTTTTTAGATAGAATCTTGCTGTGTCTCCCAGGCTGGAGTGCAGTGGCACAATCTTGGCTCACTGCAGCCTCTTCCTCCTGGGCTCCAGCGATTCTCATGCTTCAGCCTCCTAAGTAGCTGGGGCTACAGGCATGTGCCACCAAGCCTGGCTAATTTTTGTGTTTTTTGTTTTTTAGTACAGATGGGGTTTCATCATGTTGGCCAGGTTGTGCTCAAACTCCTGACTTCAAGTGATTTACCAGCCTTGGCATCCCAAAGTGCTGAGATTACAAGCCTGAGCCACTGTGCCCCATAGCGTACAGTAGTTCTTAATAGTCTCCATTGTTCTCTGGTATCAGTTGTAATGTCTCCTTTTGGTTTCTGATTTTCTTTATTTGGGTCTTCTCTCTTTTTTTTCATAGTTAGTCTAGCTAAGGGTTTGTCTTTTCAAAACACAAACTCTTAGTTTTGTTGATCTTTTGTATTATAATTTTGGTCTCTATTTCATCATTTCTCCTCTGATATTTATTATTTCTTCCCTTATACTATATTTGGGCCTAGTTTTTTCTTGCTCTTCTAGTTTCTTAAGGCTAATTGTTAGGGTTTTTTTACTTGAAATATTTATGCTTTTTATGATGTAGGTATTTATTGCTATAAACTTACCTATAAACTTTTACCATATCCCATATATTTTGGTATGTTGTGTCTCTTTTCTTTTCTTTTCTTTTTCCTCTGAGACAAAGTCTTGTTCTGTTGCCCACGCTGGAGTGCAGCAGCATGATCTTGGCTCACTGCAACCTCCACCTACCAGTTCAAGAGATTCTCTTGCCTCAGCCTCCTGAGTAGCTGGGATACAGGAATGCACCACTACACGCAGCAAAATTCTGTATTTTTAGTAGAGATAGTGTTTCACCACGTTGACCAGGCTGGTCTCAAAGTCCTGACCTCATGATCCGCCCACCTCAGTCTCCCAAAGTGCTGGGATTACAGGCGTGAGCCACTGTGCCCAGTCAGTATGTTGTGTTTCTATTTTCATTTATTTTAAGAAGTTTTTTTAACTTTCTTTTTAATTTCTGCATTGAGCCAATGGTGGTTGAGAAGCATGTTGTTTAATTTCCATGTATATATACAATTTCCAGTGTTCTTATTACTGATTTCTTGTTTTATTCTATTGTGCTCTGAAAATAAACATGATATAGTTTTGATTTTAAAGAAATTATTGAGGTTGTTTTGTGGCCTAACATAAAATGTATCCTGAAGAATGTTCCATGTGCTGATGAGAAGAATGCGTATTCTGCAGCTTATGGATAAAATGTTATGTAAATATCTGCTGTGTTCATTTGGTGTATAGTGTACAATAAATCCAATGTTACTTTGTTGATTTTCTGTCTAGATGATCTGTCTAATGGTGAGTGTGGGGTATTGAAGCCCCCAGCTTCAACAGCTAGACAGTCCAGCTAGACATTACATTAATTAATGTATTTGGATCTACCTTTCCCTTTAGATCTAGCAATATTTGCTTTATGAATCTTAGTGCTCCTTTATTTGGTTCATATATATTTATAACTGCTATATTGACCCCTTTATCATTAAATAATAGTCTTCTTTGCCTCTTTTTACAGTTTTTGACTAAAAATCTATTTTATCTGCTATCAGTATAGCTATTCTTGCTTGTTTTTTGTTCCCTTTTGTGTGGAATAACATTCTTCATCCCTCAATTTCAGTCTATGTGTGTCTTTACAGGTGAAGTGAGTTTCTTGTGAGTGGCATATAATGAGATCTTTTTTTCATTCATTCATTCATTCATTCAGCCAATCTATATATTTTAATTGGGGAATTTAAACTATTTACATTCAAGGGTATTGTTGATGAGTGAGTACTTATCCTGTCATTTTGTTAACTTTTTATTTGTTATTTTGTATATCCCAGTTTGATTCTTCCTCTCATATCATTTATCATTGCCATTTGATGGATTACTACAGTGATAAAATTTGATTTCTTTCTCTCTCTTTTTCATATATGTTCTTCCAGTGAGTTTTCTACTTTCAGGTGTTTTCATATGGTAGTTATCGACTTTTCCCTTCCAAATGTAGGATTCCCTTGAGCATTTCTTGTAAGGCTAATCTAGTGGTAATAAATTCCCCCAGTTTTGCTTATCTAAGAAAATATTTTTTCCTTCTTTATTTCTGAAGGATAGCTTTGCTGGATATCATATCTTAGTTGCCTTTTTTTTCCTTCCAGCACTTTGAACATAGTATCCCATTATTTCTTGGCCTGTAAGATTCTATTAAGAAATCTGCTGTTAGTCTGAAGGGAATTCTCTTATATGCAGCCTGACACTTTTATCTGGCTCTTTTCAGAATTCTCTTTTTGTTCTTAACTTTTGGCAATTTGACTATAATGTCCCATGGAGAGGATTTTTTTGTGTTGAATATATTTGGAAACTTTTAAGCTTCCTGGAACTAGATGTCTACATCTCTTCCAGGACTTGGAAAGTTTTCAGATATTATTTTGTTAAATAAGTTATTTATACTATCTCTCATCTCTTTTTCTGAAACTCACACAACGTGAAAATTTTTTCACTTAATGGTACTCCATAAGTCCTGTATACTCTTTTCATTTTATTCTCTTTTTTTCCATCTGACTGAGTTATTTCAACATATCTGTCTTCGAGTTCAGAAATTCTTTCTTCCGATTGATCTCTTGTATTGTTGAAGCTCTTGATTATGTTTTTTATTTCATTCATTGAATTCCTTAGCTCCAAGATTTCTGTTAAGCTCTGTTTTGTAATATCTGTCTCTCTGTTGAACATTTCTTTTTTTTAATGGGGAAGGGGCTTTTAAAAAATATTTCATTTAGGGCCAGGCACGGTGGCTTACGCCTGTAATCCCAGTACTTTGAGAGGCCGAGGTGGGCAGATCACAAGGTCAAGAGATCGAGACCATCCTGGCCAACATGGTGAAACCCCATCTCTACTAAAAGTACAAAAAATTAGCCGAGCGTGGAGGTGCGTGCCTGTAGTCCCAGCTACTCAGGAGGCTGAGGCAGGAGAATTGCTTGAAACCAGAAAACGGAAGTTGCAGTGAGCTGGGATCAGGCCACTGCACTCTAGCCTGGTGATATTGCGAGACTCTGTCTCAAAAAAATATATATATGTGTATATATATGTATATATATATATGTGTATATATATGTATATATATGTATATATATGTGTATATATATATATTTCATTTAGATCATGAATTGTTTCATGATTTTGTTAAATTTTCTATTTCTAGTCTCTTGTATCTCACTAAGTGTTCTTAAAAAAAAAAATCATTATTTTGAACTCCTTTTCAGGCATTCATAGATTTTATTTTCCTTGGGGTCTTTTATTGAAGATTTATTGTGCTCCTTTGGAGGTGTCATTTTTCCTTGGATTTTCATGTTTCTTGTGTTCCTACACCGATATCTGAAAATTTGGTGGAACAGTCACCTCTTCCAATTTTATGGAATAACATTATATATATACCAACTGTTAACTTTGTTGATTTTTTCTTTTGTTTTTCTACTATTTCTGTTCTAATTTTTGTTATTTTAAACATTTTTAATTTGGGGCTTAATTTTTTTTTCTTTTCCTAGTTCCCTGAAGTGAAAACTTTCATAGGCAAAGATGTTTTCCTGTAGATGAGTCCTATGGTGTTGGTTGGATACGTTCTAGGTGGGCACTGTAATATATTAATAATTTCCATGTAATCAACATTGGCAGTGCCTTCAAGTGTGTCAATGATGTAGGCTATGTGTGTTTTTGGAGGCAATGGCACAGCTTTGCTGGGGGCTGGGGCGACCAGGTGGGCTGGTTTTTAGGCAAAGGCAGTGCACATCAAACATGACCACTTCACTGGTCACTTGTTCCAGTCGAGGAGGCAAGGTTACTAGTGTTGTCAAGTGCTAAGTGGGCCAGTAACTGGAGTCCTGCGGGATGTACATAGCATGCAGTAGCTCTGCAAGTAAAGGAGATGTGGCTACCATCAGTGGTGGACACCAAATGGACTGTTCCTGAGACTCCCGGGGGGCTGCGTGCAGCATGTAGTCACTTTGCCAATCAAGTGGGTGAAGTCACTGGCAGCAGGTGCTGAGTGTACCAGTCCTTGGAACCTTGGGGGATGCAGGCAGTGTGGTGCTTCTACTATTCCATGGGGTGGTGTTTCTGGTGGTAGCAGATGCTGGGCAGGCTAACTCCCAATTCCTGGGGAACATGTGTGGTGTACAGCAGCTCTGACAGTTGAAAGTTTTGGGTTGCCAATGGTCTGGTCACATGTGACTCCACCAGTCCTTAGATCACTGGAGTCACATATGGCATGCTGCAGCTCTACCAATCAAGTGGTCAGGGTCACTGGTTGAGGGGATGTAGTGGCCAGTGGGAAGCTTCATCTGTGCTTGTCCAAAATTCCTGCAGAGTACACTAGGGCACATGGCAGCTCTGCTAGTCAAGGACATTTAAACAATATTAATTCTTCTAATTATGAACACAAGATAGTTTTCCATTTGCTTGTGTTTTTTTCCATTTCTTTCATTAGTATTTTTATAATTTTCTACAATTTTAATCAGGTCTTTCATCTCTCATTAAATTTGGATCTAAGTACTTTTTTGTTGCTATTTTAAATGGAATTATTTTCTTAATCTTTTTCAGATAGTTTTTCATTAGCAGATAGAAATGATACTGATCTTTGTATGTTGATTTTGTATCCTTCAACATTACTAGACTTGTTTACCTGTTCCAATACATTTTTGGTTAAGTCTTTAGGATTTTCTATATATAAGATCATGTCCTTACTAATATAGACAATTTACTTTCTTCTTTCCAATATGGATGCCTTTTCTTTCTTTCTTTTACCTAACTGTGCTGATTAGGATATCCAGTACTCTCTTAGAAAGAAGTTATAAGAATGGGCATCCTTGCATTGTCTCTAATCTACAGGAAAAGTGTTCAACTTTTCATGTTTAAATATGATGTTGATAACAGCAGCAGCCTGTCTGGAGCAGTTGCTGTGAAGATGCTGGCTGCAGCAGGGGTGGTATGGCTGGGACTATGCACTCCATGGAGCCAGCTGGGGCTGGGAGGGGGCTGGGAATAGGTGGGAGCCCTACCCTCTACTGAGTCCATGGGGCAGGAGTCCTGTACTCTGTGGCACAGCTGCAGCCACCCAGCCACAGCTCCAGACCCAGGCATCCCTGTGCTCTTGGGGGCCCAGGAAACCATCTCTGCCTCTGCAGGCTCAGAAATGTCTGCTCCCACTTCCTGCCATCTCCCTGCTCCTGGTGCCCACTCCAGTGCAGGGCAAAGTTGTAGCTAAGCCCAGGCACTTTGTGACCCAGCCAGGTGTGCATGTGCTGGAGACAGTGCTGACATGCCAGCTCCTGCCTCCTCAGCACCGTCTGAACTTTGAGCACCAATGAGCACAGGAGGGAAGACAGGGGCTGAGGGCAGCTCTGCACAGGTCTGCAGGTGCAACTCAGCACAAACAGCAGAGATGCCATGGATGGCATGTTGATGGTAAAAGGGAGACAGGTTCCTGGGTGGAAAGGGGCAGGTCCCTGATTACCTTCAAGCCAGGGATGACCGGAAGCCTGGGGGCTGGGCTACCAGTTCTGAGTAGAGTTTGCTGCCTGTAGTCAGAACTTACAGTCCTTTTTCCCAGCTACCTGTGGCCACTCCCGAACCAATCAGCATGTGCTCCCTCCTTCTGAATTCATAAGAACACCGAGACTCAGCCAGACTCAGACTAACACCAGGACTATGAAGTGAGAAGCAGGGAGGAGCTACCCACTTTGGGTCTCCTTGACTCATTGGGATGACCTGCCTGTGGAAAGGAGCTACCCACTTCAGCTCTCCTGAGAACTGTGCTGTTGCTCAGTAAAGCTCCTCTCCACCTTACTTGCCCTCCAGCTATCTGTGTACCTCCTTCTTCCTGGATATGGGACAAGAACTTGGGACCCACTGAACGGTGGGACTGAAAGAGCTGTAACACAAACAGGGCTGATACACATCGTCCTGTTTGCCACATTGCAGGCAATGAGAAGGAGAGAAGAGCTGCAGACCTGCAGGGAGCCCAGACCTAGGGGCTTCCCAAGCCAGGGCTGTGACACCCTCTTTGGGGCTCTGTGGATTCTGACATTTCCAAACTTCCAGGTGCCACCATATTCCCCTCATCCAGACATGGGTGTGTACAGTGGAAGCCACTTGCAGTGCATCTTTTGTAGCCACAGGCTTTCATGGAGCTGGCACCTAGAGCTGCCTG
Source organism: Cacajao melanocephalus (assembly GCA_963573385.1). NCBI lineage: Eukaryota > Metazoa > Chordata > Mammalia > Primates > Pitheciidae > Cacajao > Cacajao melanocephalus. Next base: position 10,299 of record CAUYLG010047717.1, on the reverse strand, counting down.
CTTCACCACAGCAGCCAGCATGCCTGGCTGTGCACAGTGGCCAGACTCTTCACTTGCTCAGTCATGCATACCTCACTGCTCTGTGCCTGGCTCACCCTTGGCAGATGTGGTATCTGGTCTGGTAGCAGAAGCCAAACACAGCCTGCAAGGCCAAGTGGGCAGAACAAGCCTAATGGGCCTGAGCAAAACTTGGGCAAAGGTTTCCAGAGGAAAACCAACACCCAAAGGATCCCGTGACAATGTTAGCTATGGCTTGTCATATATGGCTTTTATTGCATTGAAGTACATTCCCTGTATACCTAATATATTCCAAGTTTTAATCATGAAAGGGTGCTGAATTTGTCAAATATTTTCTCTATATTGATTGAGATTATCCTATGATTTTTATCTTTCACTTTGCTTATACGTTATATCACGTTTATATTTGTATATGTTGAACATCCCAGGGTTAAATCATATTTGGTCACAGTGGACAATTCGTTTAATGTGTTATTGTATTTGGTTTACTAGTATCTGGTCAGGGGTGGAATTTTTGCATCTATTTTCATCAAGAATATTGGCCTGTAATTTCCCTTTTTTTCAGTGTCCTTGTCTGATATTGGTATCAGGGTAATGTTGGCCTTGTAAAATAAGTTTGGAAGTATGTTCTCTTTTTTCATTTTTTGGAACAGTTTGAGAAATATTGGAAGTTTTTCTTGAAATGTTTGGTAGAATTTATCCATGAAGCCATTGGGTCCTGGGCTTTTCTTTGATGGGAGAATTTTTATTACTAATTCAGTCTCCTTTCTTACTGTTGATCTGTTCTTTGGACTTAATTTTTTTTTCTTTTTCTATTTCCTTGAGGTGTAATATTAGACTCTTTATTAGAGATCCTTCTTCTTCTTTGATATAGATGTTTATTACTACAAATTTCTCCCTCATTTCTGCCTTTACTGCACCCCGTAAGTTTTGTCTGTTGTGTTTCCATTTTTGCTCATCTCAAAATATTTTTTATTTCATTTTTGTTTTGTTTTGTGGCCCATTGGTTGTTTAAAAGCATGATGTTTAATTTCCATATATTTGCCTATTTTCCAAGATTCTACTGATTTCTAGTTTATATCATTGTGGTCTGAAAAGATACTTAATATGATTTTAATCTTCTTAAATTTAAACATTTTAAGTGGCTTAAGAGATATATTCTGGAGAATGGTCCTTGTGCACTTGAGAAAAATGTGTGCTCTACTACTATTGTTGGATGGAATATTCTGTATATGGCTAATAAGTCCATTGGGTCTAACATGTAGTTTAAGTCCAATGTTTTCTTATTGATTGTGTTTCTAGATTATCTTTTCATTGCTAAAGGTGGAAATTGAGGTTCCCTACTTCTATTGCACTGTAGTTTATCTCTCCTCATAATATTTACTAATTGCTTCAATGTTTTGTGCATATAGATTTACAATGGCATATGTTCTTGGTAAGTTGATCCCTTTATTATTATATAAGGACCTTTTCCTCTTTTATTGTTATTTACTTAAAGTCTACTTTGTCTCATGTAAGTATAGCTACAACTGCTTTTTTTTGTTTGTTTTCATTTTCATGGAATATCCTTTTTCATCCCTTCACTTTCAGACTTGTATGTCCTTACTAGTAATGTGAATCTCTTATAGACAGTATACGGTTGATTATTTTAAATTCATTCAGCCATTTTTTGTATTTTAATTGGAGAATTCAAGCCATTTACATTCAAGGTTATTTATAGATATAGACTTCCATTTTGTAATATATTTTAGTTTGCTTTGTAGATCTTTCATTTTTTCTTCTTCTCTAGCTGTCTTACTTTGAAGTTTGATGGTTTCTGACAGTTGTATGCTTTGAATCCTTTCTTTTTTATTATTTGTGCAATTGCTGTGGCTTTTTCTAAAATTATACTTTAAGTTCTGGGATACATATGCAGAACATGCAGGCTTGTTATATAAGTATACACGTGCTATAGAGGTTTGCTGCACCCATCAACCCGTCATCAGCATTATATATTTCTCCTAATGCTATCCTTCCTCTAGCCCCCAGCCCTTGACAGGCTCTGGTGTGTAATGTTCCCCTCCCTGTGTCCAAGCGTTCTCATTGTTCAACTCCAGTTTATGGTTTTATATGGCTGCATAGTATTCCATGGTGAATATGTGCCACATTTTCTTTATCCAGTTTATCATTGATGGGCATTTGGGTTGGTCCCAAGTCTTTGCTTTTGTGAACAGTGCTGCAATAAACATATGTGTGCATGTGTCTTTATAGGAGAATGATTTATAATCCTTTGGGCATATACCCAGTAATGGGATTGCTGGGTCAAAAGGTCTGGTTCTAGATCCTTAAGGAATCACTACACTGTCTCCCACAATGATTGAACTAATATACACTCCCACCAACAGTATAAAAGCATTCCTATTTCTCCACATCCTCTCCAGCATCTGTTGTTTCCTGACTTTTTAATGATTGCCATTCTAACTGACATAAGATGGTATCACATTGTAATTTTGATTTGCATTTCTCTAATGAAAAGTGATAATGAGCTTTTTTTAATTTTTGGTGGCCGCATAAATACCTTCTTTTGAGAAGTGTCTGTTCATATTCTTTGTGCACTTTTTGGTGGAGTTTTTTTTTTTTTTTTTGTAAATTTGTTTAAGTTCTTTGTAGATTCTGGATATTAGCCCTTTGTCAGATGGATAGATTGCAAAGATTTTCTCCCATTCTGTATGTAAGGCCAGTTGCCTTGATGGGAGGCTGGACACACCCACCCCTGCTCTGGACACGCCCATCTCTGCACTCGGCACCTAACCCACACCCACTTCTGCACTCCGCACTCAAATCTGCACTCAACACCAGACTCTGCACTCAGCACCTAGCCTGCCCTTAGAAAACCCCACCAAAATTTAAAAGAAATCCCGCCAAACCCTGCCCAATAGCAGCTGGCCCCACTCCCCCTGGACAGCCCACTCACCGGCAGTCCCACCTATCTACCAATAGTAGCTTGCCCCGACCACGTCCTGTTCCCCCACCACCAATCACGCCACCCGCACTCGCTGTAACCCCCCCCCGCCCCTCCCACCACCGGAAGTCAAGCGCGACTTCTCTGGCCCCCCTTCCCCAGACCATAGAACCTCGCCCGGGAGCTGAATAAATTGGAACCTAATTTTTCTTATACTGGCCTCAGTTTCCTCACTTTAAATTTGACAATAAACCTTACACTGTAAGTTGTCTGTTCCCTCTGATGATAGTTTATTTCGCTGTGCAGAAGCTCTTTAGTTTAATTAGGTCCCATTTGTCAATTTTGGCTTTTGTTTCCATTGCTTTTGGTGTTTTAGTCATGAAATCTTTGCCCATGCCTATGTCCTGAACGGTATTGCCTAGGTTTTCTTCCACGGTTTTCATGGCTTTAGGTATTACATTTACGTCTTTAATCCATCTTGAGTTAACTTTTGTATAAAGTGTAAGAAAGAGCTCTAGTTTCAGTTTTCTGCATATGGCTAGCCAGTTTTCCCAACACCATTTATTAAGTAGGGAATCATTTCCCCATTGCTTGTTTTTATCAGGTTTGTCAAAGATCAGATGGTTGTAGATGTGTGGAGTTATTTCTGAGGCCTCTGTTGTGTTCCATTGGTCTATATCTCTATTTTGGTACCAGTACTGTGCTGTTTGGGTTACTGTAGCCTTGTAGTATGGTTTGAAGTCAGGTAGCGTGATGCCTGCAACTTTGTTCTTTTTACTTAGGATTGTCTTGGCTATATAGGCTCTTTTTTGGTTCCATATGAAATTTAAAGTAGTTTTCTCTACTTCTGTGAAGAAAACCAATGGTAGCTTGATGGGGATAGTATTTAATCTGTAAATTACTTTGGGCAGTATGGCCATTTTCATGATATTGATTCTTCCTAACCATGAACATGACATGTTTTTCCATTTGTTTGTGTCCTCTCTTATTTCCTTGAGAAGTGGTTTGTAGTTCTCCTTGAAAAGGTCCTTCACACCCCTTGTAAGTTGTATTCCTAGGTATTTTATTCTCTTTGTAGCAATTGTGAATGGGAGTTCACTCATTATTTGGCTCTCTGTTTATTATTCATGTATAGGGATGCTTTTGAATTTTGCACATTGATTATGTATCCTGAGACTTTGCTGAAGTTGCTTAAAGAGCTTTTGGCCTGAGACAATGGGGTTTTCTAAATATAAAATCATGTCATCTGCAAACAGAAACAATTTGACTTCCTCTCTTCCTATCTGAATATGCTTTATTTCTTTCTCTTGCTTGATTGCCCTATGTTGAATAGGAGTGGTGAGAGAGGGCATGTTTGTCTTGTGCTGGTTTTCAAAGGGAATGCTTCCAGCTTTTGCCCATTCGGTATGATATTGGCTGTGGGTTTGCCATAAATAGCTCTTATTATTTTGAGATATGTTCCATTAACACTTAGTTTATTGGGAGTTTTTAGAATGAAGGGGTGTTGAATTTTATCAAAGGTTTTTTCTGCATCTATTGAGATAATCATGTGGTTTTCATCATTGGTTCTGTTTATGTGATGGATTATGTTTATTGTTTTGCATATGTTGAACCAGCCTTGCATCCCAGGGATGAAGCCAACTTGATTGTGATGGATAAGATTTTTGATGTGCTGCTGGATTCAATTTGCCAGTATTTTATTGAGGATTTTCATACTGATGTTCATCCGGGATATTGGCCTGAAATTTTCTATTTTTGTTGTGTCTCTGCCAGATTTTGGTATCAGGATTATGCTGGCCTAATAAAATGAGTTAGGGAGGATTTCTTCTTTTTCTATTGTTTGGAACAGTTTCAGAAGGAGTGGTACCAGCTCTTCTTTGTACCTCTGGTAGAATTTGGCTGTGAATGTATCTAGTCCTGTGCTTTTTTTGGTTGGTAGGCCATTAATTATTGCCTCAGTTTCAGAACTTGTTATTGGTCTATTCAGGGATTTGACTTCTTCCTGGCTTAGTCTTGGGAGGGTGTATGTGTCTAGTAAATAACCCATTTCTTCTAGATCTTCTAGTTTATTGCATAGAGGTGTTTATAGTCCTCTCGATGGTAGTTTGTATTTCTGTGGAATTAGTGGTGATATCCCATTTATCATTTTTTATTGTGTCTATTTGATTCTTCTCTCTTTTTTTCTTTGTTAGTCTGGCTAGTGGTCTATTTTGTTAATCTTTTGAAAAGAACAGCTCCTGGATTCATTGATTTTTTGAAGGGTTTTTTGTGTCTCTATCTTTTTCAGTTCTCCTCTGATCTCAGTTATTTCTTGTCTTCTGCTAGCTATTGAATTTGTTTTCTCTTTCTTCTCTAGTTCTTTTAATTGTGATGTTAGTGTGTCAATTTTACATCTTTCCCACTTTCTGATGTAGGCATTTAGTGCTATAATTTTTCCTCTAAACACAACTTTAGCTGTTTCCCAGAGATCTGGTACAATGTGTCTTTGTTCTCATTGGTTTCAAAGAACATATTTCTGTCTTAATTTCATGGTTTACTAAGTAGTCATTCAGGAACAGGTTGTTCAGTTTCCATGTAGTTGTGCAGTTTTGAGTGAGTTTCTTAATCCTGAGTTTTAATTTGATTGCACTGTGGTCTGAGAGACTGTTTGTTACTATTTCCATACTTTTGAATTTGCTGAGGAGTGTTTTATTTCCAATTATGTGGTCAATTTTAGAATAAGTGTGATGTGGTGCTGAAAAAAATGTATATTCTCTTGATTTGGTGTTGAGAGCTCTGTAGATGACTGTTAGGTCCACTTGGTCCAGAGCTGAGTTCAAGTCCTGGATATTCTTGTTGATTTTCTGTCTCATTGATCTGTCTAATGTTGACAGTGGAGTGTTAAAGTCTCCCACTATTATTGTACAAGAGTCTAAGTCTCTTTGTAGGTCTCTAAGAACTTGCTTTATGAATCTGGGTGCTCCTGTATTGGGTGCATATATATGTAGGAGAGTTAGCTCTTCTTGTTGCATTGATCCCTTTACCATTATGTAATGCCCTTCTTTGTCTTTTTTGATCTCTGTTGGTTTAAAGTCTGTTTTATCAGAGACTAGGATTGCAACCCCTGCTTTTTTTTTCTTTCCATTTGCTTGGAAAATTTTCCTCCATCCCTCTATTTTGAGCCTATGTGTGTATTTGCATGTGAGATGGGTCTCCTGAATACAGCACACCGATGGGTCTTGATCCAGTTTGTCAGTCTGTGTCTTTTAATTGGGGTATTTAGCCCACTTACATTTAAGGTTAATGTTGTTATATGTGAATTTGATCCTGTCATTATGATGCTAGCTGGTTATTTTGCCTATGAGTTGATACAGTTTCTTCCTATTGTTGATGACCTTTATTGGTATGTTTTTGCTGGTACTGGTTTTTCCTTTCCATATTTAGTGCTTCCTTCAGGAGCTCATGTAAGGCAGGCCTGGTGATGACAAAATCTCTCAGCATTTGCTTCTCTGTAAAGGATTTTATTTCTCCTTCACTTATGAAGCTTAGTTTGGCTGGGCATGAAATTCTGGGTTGAAAATTCTTTTCTTTAAGAATGTTGAATATTGGAGGGGAATAGGGGAGGGACAGTGGGGGTTAGGGAAGTTGGGGAGGAATAACATGGGGAGAAATGCCAGATACAGGTGACGGAGGGATGGAGGCAGCAAACCACATTGCCATGTATGTACCTATGCACCTATGCAACAATCCTGCATGTTCTGCACATGTACTACAGAACCTAAAGTGCAATTAAACATATACATATATATACACACATATATATACATATATATACTCATATATACATATAAATATATACATATATATGTGTATGTGTGTGTGTGTGTGTATATATATATATATAATATATATATATGAATGTTGAATATTGGCCCCCACTCTGTCCTGGCTTGCAGGGTTTCTGCAGCAAGGTCCAATGTTAGTTTTATGGGCTTCCCTTTGTGGGTAACCCGACCTTTCTCTCTGGCTGCCCTTAACATTTTTTCCTTCATTTTAACCTTGGTGAACCTGATGATTACGTGTCTTGGGATTGCTCTTCTCGAGGTGTTCTCTTCCCTTTGTGGTGTTCTCTGCATTTCCTGAATTTGAACTTTGTCCTGTCTTGCTAGATTGGGGAAGTTCTCCTGGATAATATCCTGAAGAGTGTTTCCAACTTGATTCCTTTCTCCCTGTCACTTTCAGGTACACCAATGAAATGTAGGTTTGGTCTTTTCACATAGTCCCATATTTCTTGGAGGCTTTGTTCATTCCTTTTCATTCTTTTTACTTTAAGTTTGTCTAAGTTGATCTTCAGCCTCTGATATCCTTTCTTCCACTTGATCAATTCAGCTATTGATATTTGTGTAAGCTTCACAAAGTTCTCATGTTGTGTTTTCCAGTTTCATCAGGTCATTTATGTTCTTCTCTAAACTGTTTATTCTAGTTAGCAATTCCTCTAACCTTTTTTCAAGGTTCTTAGCTTCCTTACATTGGGTTAAAACACGCTACTTTAGCTCAGAGGAGTTTGTTATTACCCACCTTCTAAAGCCTACTTCTGTCAATTCATCAAACTCATACTCTGTCCAGTTTTGTTCCTTTACTGATTAGGAGTTGTGATCCTTTGGAGGAGAAGAGGCTTTCTGGTTTTTGGAATTTCAGCCTTTTTGCACTGGTTTTTCCTCATCTTCATGGATTTATCTGTCTTTGGTCTTTGATGTTGGTGACCTTTGGTTGGGGTTTCTGTGTGGACATCCATTTTGTTGATGTTGACGCTATTCCTTTCTGTTTGTTAGTTTTCCTTCTAATAGTGTGGCCCCTCTGCTGCAGGTATGCTGGAGTTTGCTGGAAGTGCACTCCAGGCCTTGTTTTCCTGGGTACCACCAGCCGAGGCTGCAGAACAGCAAAGATTGCTGCCTGCTCCTTTCTCTAGAAGCTTTGTCCCAGAGGAGCACCTGCCAGATACCAGCCAGAGCTCTCCTGTATGAGGTGTCTGTCAATCCCTGCTGGGAGCTGTTAGCTGTTAGTCAGGAGGCACAGGGCTCAGGGATCCCCTTGAGGAGGCAATCTGCCCCTTAGCAGAGCTCAAGCACTGTGCTGGGAGAGGCACTGCTCTCTTCGGCAGGCAAGAATGTTTAAGTCTGCTGAAGCTGTACCCACAGTTGCCCCTTCCTCAGGTGCTCTGTTCCAAAAAGATAGGAGTTTGATATATAAGCCCCTGACTGGGACTGTTGCCTTTCTTTCAGTGCTTCCCTGCCCAGAGAGGAGGAATCTAGAGAGGCAGTCTGGCTACAGCGAACTTCCTGCGGCTTTATTTACTCTGTGAGGGGAAAACCACCTACTCAAGCCTCAGTAATCGTGGGCACCCCTCCCCCCACCAACCTCGAGCATCCCAGGTCGACTTCAGACTGCTATGCTGGCAGCAAGAATTTCAATCCTGTGGATCTTAGCTTGCTGGGCTCTGTAGGGGTGGGATGCACTGGGGTAGACCAGTTGGCTTCCTGGCTTTAGCCCCCTTCCAGGGGAGTGAATGGATTCTGTCTGTCTGGCATTCCAGGTGCCACTGAGGTACGAAAAAAACCTTCTGTAGCTAATTTGGTGCCTTCCAAATGGCCTCCCAGTTTTGTGCTTGAAACCCAGGGTCCTGGTGGTGTAAGCACCTGAGAGAATCTTATGGTCTGTGGGTTATGAAGACCATGGGAAAAGGGTATCTGGGCCAGAGTGCACTGTTCCTCACAGCACAGTTCCACATGGCTTTCCTTGGCTAGGGGAGGGAGTTCTCTGACCTCTTGTGCTTCCCAGGTGAGACGACGCCCCACTCTGCTTCAGCTCACCCTCTGTGGGCTGCACCCACTGCCTAACCAGCCCCAGTGAAATTAGTCAGGTACCTCAGTTGGAAATGCAAAAATCACCCACCTTCTGCATTGATCTCACTGGTAGCTGCAGACCAGAGCTGTTCCTATTTGGCCATCTTGCCAGCCACCACCTACTGTGGCTTTTTGTGTTGTGATTACCATGAGGCTTACACAAAATATCTTATCCTTGTTAACAGGCTATTTTATTCTGATAACTTTAAACAAATACAAAAACTCTACACTTTCACTCCTTTCCACTTTTTATGATTCTGATGACACAACTTACATGTTTTGTAATTTGTATTTCTTTACAATTTATTTTAGCTATAGGTACCTTCAATAATTTTGTCTTTTAACTGTGACAGCAGGGATAAATTAGCTTTAAATACCACCCTTACTGTATTAGAGAATTCTGAATCTATCTTTTATTTTCATATGTTTTTGTTATTATTATTCTTTTGCTTTAGTTAAAGGGCTCCCTGTAGTAATATTTATAAAATAGACCTAATAGTGATTAATTACCATAGCTCTTGTTTGTCTGGGAAAGATTTTATTTCTCCCTCATTTCTGAAAGACAGATTTGCTAGGTAATGTATTCTTGATTGGCAATCTTTTCCTTCAACTCTTCAAAAATATCATTCCATTCTTTTTTGGCATGCGGAATTCCTGCTAAGTGCTGAAAACCATACTGGGGCTCCCCTGAATGTGGCATGGTTTATTCTCTTGCTGCTTTCAGTTTTCTTTCTTTGTCTCTGATTTTCTTGATAACTGGAATATGATGTATCTTGCTAAAATCTTCTTTGGGTTGAATTTGATGACATCTGAGCTTCCTGAACCTGGATACTTTTGTCTTTCACCACATTTGGGAAATTTTCAGCCATTATTTTCTTTAATATGCTTTCTGAGCCTCATTCTCTCTCATCTGCTTCTGAAACTCCTATTATGCAAAAGTTAGTATTTCCGATGGTGTTCCATAATTCCTATAGATCGTTTTCATTTTTTATTCTTTTTTCATTTTTATTCTCTGACTAGATAATTTAAAATATCCAGTGTTCAAGCTCAGTGAATCTTCTCTTTGATCAAGTCTGCTGCTGAAGCTTTCTAATGAATATTTCAATTCAGTTATTGTATTCTTCATTTCTAGGATTTTAACTATTTTACTCTTTTTATTTATTTGTCAGACTTTTTTTAAATATATTTTTAACTGCATTTTAGATTTTGGGGTACATGTGAAGAACATGCAAGATTGTTGCATAGGTACACACATGGCAGTGTGATTTGCTGTCTTCCTCCCCATCACCTATCTGGCATTTCTCCCCATGCTATCTCTCCCCAACTCCCCACCCCCCACTGTCCCTCCCCTGTTTACCCCCCCCCCACAGACCCCAGTGTGCGATGCTCCCCTCTCTGTGTCCATGTGTTCTCATTGTTCAACACCCATCTATGAGTGAGAATATCCAGTGTTTGATT